>JAABOM020058673.1:0-101321 GCA_011800125.2 Solanum clarkiae
GTCAATTTTTAAGAGTACTTGAATCTCATGGTAATGGGTGATATGTGTGTCTAAAGCTTGCAAGGGTCGAATGTATACATGTTTCGTATCAAATTGAGGAGATCGTGACCCTAAACAAAGTGAGAGAATTGAGGTACATATAGGACTTAAGAAGCTAGCAGGTGAGTCACCCACTTTCTTAGCTTAAATTTTCTAACTAAATGGAGATGAGGTACGACGTCAGATTTGTCCAAGTTCGATTATGAATAAAGTTCGTGTTAAGGGTGTAACTTTAGCCGAAGTTTTAGCATCATAAATGGACTACATGTTTAGCCCAAGGAGGATATTAAAAGGGACCCAAAGTCATCACAATGTTGATGATAAATTAGGCCCAAACTAATTAGGAAGAAAGCTGAAAAATGGGCAACAAAGGCCTATCAATTTGGAGCCCCTTGAGGCCCAAGTGAAAGGGGAAAGGAGCGACATCACTATCTTGGTAACGTAAGGCTAAAAATTCCTTAGTAACTCAGCCAAAGATCCTCTTTAAAAAGGGTTTAAAGCAGCTCCTATAAGTCATTTTAAACTTGACCAACATAGAAAAATCATATTACTCTCCAAGTTTTCTCTCAACTGTTCTTGACTTTATAAAGCAGCCAAACAAATCTTTTGGGGTTCTGAAGGAGGCCATCAATCTTGAAGGTAAAGGTAAGTGATTATAGTTGAGTATTTAATAAGGTTTCTTCATGAAAAATAAGAGACTATGTTGATTGAGTATATGCTGAAAATTCTGGGCAGCATGTGTCCTAAGGATTGTTATGAATTTTTCTTGTTGTTAAAGAGGATTTTCACTTCTTGGTTGGCTATATTATGAATTAATATGTATTTATTTAACAAACTTTGGTTTTATAGTAATGCAACCAGGCTAATTTACCACTTAAAAACTGAGTCCTTATATGATATCGCAATTGTGTTCTTAGTATGAACTTGTGGGCTGTTGGATAGATGGCTATTGCCTCACGTACTTAATGACTAATTTGTTACTATTCTGAGACTGGTCAAGGCTGATTTTATATATAGATGTATTGAGAACAGTTTGGTTAAAGTTGGAATAGGTTTGGAATTGTCGACGTCAAAACGGGGCAAAGGGACGTAACATTATGTTGTCCATTTGTAGGTTGTGTAGAATTGTTATGTGTTGTGCTTTGTGGGCTGTTCTAAGTCAGTTATGGTACTAAAATAGGCTGAACATTATGTGTACATGCGAATGTGTATTAGAAAATATTATTAGGGGCAAAAAGGTTAAAAGAATACGCTCGGGTTTATAATTACCCGTTTGCTGCCTGTGTGTTTTTTTTTATGTGACTGGGCTAACAAGGTTTATCTATTAGCTACTAATGCCGGTTTTATCACCTACTATGTTGTAGATAAATATTTACAGGAAGGTAAGGTTATCTCGAGGTAGTAAGGATGTCATATAATGAGGTATGTAAGGCTACTTGATTTCGTATTGTTTGGCATGAAATATATATCCTTCTTTCGCACATAAAGGCACTTACCAACACTAACACAACTATTAGCTGTGGATACACTCTTGCACATATTCTTGTGCTCCCATATATAGTCACCTTCAAATTTGCATACGTACATGGATACCAAGTTACATGGGTTCGTTTTGCCAAATAAAGTTCACGAGTTATTTCATCTCATACGCATTTCATTACTTATGTAACATACTCTTTTCTTTGTCATTTTGTCTTGTATGATTATTTACATGTCACACATTACATCTACAGTCCTACAGCTCCACTACTGTGACCACCAAAAGAATCATCTCAAAGGTAATTGAAAGATTAAGTATATTATTTATTGATGGGTGGTAGCCCGAGGGGTGGAAGAATCACTTAGCCAGGGATGATCCTATTACGGGTGGTAGCCCGAGGGGTTAAGGAAGAACCTAGCCAGGGATGATTCCGACACAGTTTTACCCCTTATTAGCTGGTCATTTGTATTATATGTTATGCACAGATTATACAGTAAAGGTAAAGTAATATAAAGAACATAAAGTACACGATCCCAAAGTATAACCAAAGGTGGTCTCTTATCCAACACCAGTGCATAGTTTCATTTGACTTGTTACTTCATATACAATATTTCCCGCCTTACATATTTAGTATATTATCTCGTACTGATGTCCCTTGTGGGGGACTTACATTTCATGCTGCAGGTACAGGTGCTAGTAGATCTCTCTAGTAGGAGTACAGGGAATCCAGTTGCTGATACCAAGCTCCAGGTTGCTTTGGGGCTTTGTTTGTGTCTAGAGCTTATATGTTTGTATTATACAGTTTGTCGAGGCGAGGCCTGTCCTGACCCTTGTCTGATACTTTTCCTTATCTAGAGGCTTTGTAGACTATGTAAATTAAAGTGTGGTCATGTCTCAAACCTTAGACACCATGGTCCCAACGGCCTAACCATACACAATTCCTTTTGGCTTGTTATTACTGTTTACTTTCTTAAAGGCACGTTGAAGGTCAAAACCTCTTATAATATGTATAAAACGTACATAGATATAGGTTGGTTCTCCTGGGCCTTATTGGCAATGGGTGCCAATCTGCTCTAACAGGACTAGGGGCGTGGTAGAAGTTGTATCAGAGCGGGTCATCCTAGGGAGTCTACAAAGCCATGTCTATGTAGAGTCTTGTTTATTGATGTGTTGTGCACAACATTTATAAGCAGGAGGTTATGTGATATTTAGGAGTTGTTATTTTTGTTTCGTTCTTTCGATCGTTCCATAGAGCTAAGTGTAATAGGTGGATTGTGTCTAACCCCTAAAATATTTTGTACAGCGAGCAAGTATGCCAGAAACTAGGAAGAACAATGGTAAAGGGAAGGAAGTAGAAGTGGTAGTTGGTATACCCAGTCATGTGAGACAACGAAATAAGGCTCGAGATGAGTCTTTATCACAGACATCTCCAACCACTTCAGCTCCTGATGAACCCGGAAGTAGTGAAATCCCCCAAAACCACCTATCGATGCTACCGTACAGGATCTGAGAAATGCAATCCAACTATTGACTCGTATGGTTGCTGGCCAAGGCTAAAGATAGGAAGGCCCAATTATAGGTGCAGGTGGTGCGAATAGGGCAGCTGGCACGAGGATACATGATTTCCTTAATTTAGACCTTCAATCTTCACAGAGTCAGATCCTAATAAAGACCCCCATGACTTTATTGATCAGATTCAGCGTACTTTAGATGTTATGAATGTGAGTGGTACAGGAGCTATCGAGTTAGCGACATATAGGTTGAAGGGTGTGGCTATATTGTGGTATGAATCTTGGAAGCAATCCAAAGATATAGATGCTTCTCCAACTACCTGGAAGGAGTTCAAAGAGGCCTTTCTTGACCGTTACTTTCCATTGGAGATCCGAGAGGCCCATGCAGATCAGTTCTTGAACCTCCACCAAGGGAATATGACCGTGAGGGAGTATAGCTTCCAATTTAATTCCCTGTCCAGGTATGCTCCTAATGTAGTTTGCTACTATGGAAGATAGAGCTCATCGATATGTGGATAGATTGGATACGTATCTGGTTAGAGACTGCATCATTGCTTCCTAGAATAAAGATATGGACATAGCAAGGATGTTGGCTTTTGCACAGAAATTGGAGGATCAGAGGCAGAGAAGAAGGACACAAGAGTTGGAAGCGGGCAGGCCAAAAGGGCCAGATCTATACGGCAGTTCACACCGCCCTAAGGTGAACTTAGGCCTCGGTTTTATAATAAACCACCTAGGCCATCCTTCTCCTACGCTGCAGCCAGTGCTCCACCGCAACTTCAGCGGTCTAGGAGAAATCAGTTTGGTCAACGAGGTGAGGGACAAGGTACACGGATAACAGGATATCTGGCAGGCCAGCCAATGTTTCCTAGGCAACCTTGTAAACAATGTGGAAGAATTCATCTAGGTATATGTCATGTTGGGACAGATGTTTGTTATTAGTGTGGTGTGCCAGGGTATATGATAAAAGATTGCCCGAGGAGGCATATGGGTGATATTGCACAAACTATTGATTCAGCTGTTGCATCATCATCGTTAGTCCCTCCATTAGGTAGCAGTCAACAAGGACCTATGGGTCGTGGTAGAGGTGTTTGAGGGGCAGCTAGCTCTAGCTGAGTCCAGAATCGCACTTATGCTCTGGGGAGTCTGCAAAATTTGGAAGCTTTACCTGATGTGGTCACAGGTATATTGTCCATCTTTTCACAAAATATGTATGCTTTAATTGACCTTGGTTCTACACTATCAGACATTACTTCACTAGTTGCTGGGAAGCTCAAGAGAACACCCAAATCATTGAATAAATCATTTGAAGTGTCTACACCAACCGGTGAATCTATTATGGATAGAAGGGTTTATTATGACTGTGTAGTAACTATTCATGATCGAGACACATTGGCTGACCTTATTGAGCTAGAAATGGTGGAATTTGATGTTATAATAGGTATGGATTGGATAGCTTCTTGCTATGCCACCGTGGATTGCCGAACTAAGAGAGTGTACTTCCACTTTCCAAATGAAGCAGTTCCTGAATGGGAAGGCAATGTTGGGGCACCAAAAGGGAAGTTTATCTCTTATTATAAGGCTAGAATGATGATATCTAAAGGGTATATATGTCATTTAGTTAGAGTAGGGGATATGGAGGCAGAATTGCCAACTCTTCAATAAGTTCCAGTGGTGAATGAATTTGTTGATGTGTTCCCCGAAGAATTTCCAGGCTTAGCTCCAGAACGAGAAATAGATTTTGGTATTGACTTACTTCAGGAACTCAACCTATTTCTATTCCTCCATATAGAATGGCCCCGCCAGAATTGCGTGAATTAAAAGAGCAGTTAATAGACTTACTGGAGAAAGGTTTTATAAGAGCTAGTGTGTCCACTTGGGGTGCATCGGTGTTATTTGTATGCAAAAAGGATGGCACCTTGAGAATGTGTATCGACTACCGACAATTGACTAGAGTGACAATTAAGAATAAATACCCCCTCCCTAGGATTGATGATTTATTTGATTAGTTAAAGGTTACTAAATACTTTTCAAAAATTGATCTTAGATCAGGGTATCACCAAGTGAGGGTGAAGGAGAAAGATATACCTAAGACTGCTTTCAGAACACGCTATGGTCATTTTGAATTTCTTGTTATGTCATTTGGGCTAACAAATGCACTAGCAGCTTTTATAGATCTGATGAATAGGGAGTTTAAGCCATTCTTGGATGTGTTCGTGATAGTATTTATAGATTACATTTTTGTATATTCAAGATTAGAAGAGGACCAAGAAAATCAATTACGACAACTATTACAGGTTTTCCGTGATCGACAGTTGTATGCCAAGTTTTCTAAATGTGAATTTTGGCTAAAATCTATGGCATTCTTGGGTCATATTGTCTCTGATGAGGGAATAAGTGTTGATTCACAAAAGATAGAGGTTGTGAAAGATTGGCCAAGACGAACGACACCCATGGAAGTTCTAAGCTTTCTAGGTTTGGTAAGTTATTACAGGAGGTTTTGAAGGTTTTTCTTCTATTTCTGCACCTCTAACAAAGTTGACACATAAAGAGACCAAGTTCCAATGGAATGATGCATGTTAAAGGAGCTTCTAGGAGCTAAAAAATAAGCTAACTTCTGCACCGGTGCTAGTACTTCCAGAAGGCATCGAAGGGTATGCAGTGTATTGCGATACTTCAGGAGTTTTCTTATGGTGTGTACTGGCACAACATGGTAGAGTAATTTCTTATGCATCTAGACAACTATGACCACATGCGAAAAACTATCCAACACATGATCTTAAGCTAGCAACGATTGTGTTTGCTTTGAAAATATGGCGCCACATTTGTATGGGGTTCATTTTGACATATATACGGATCATAAGAGTTTGCAATACATTTTTAAGAAGAAGGATCTAAATTTGAGACCGCGGAGATGGCTAGAGTTAATAAAGGATTACGACGTTGATATCCTATATCATCCGGAAGGGAAAATATGGTAGCCGATGCTCTGAGTCGTAAGGAAATCATGAATACTGGTGCCCATGCCATGGTAAGTCAAGGATTAGTTAAGGATCAATGTCAACTAGCCAGTTTGGGAGTTCGCCTTCTTGAAACACCAACGGAAGGGGTTATTGTACATAATGCAGCAGCGTCTTGATTAGTAATGGAGGTGAAAGAAAAGCAGTTCGAGTATGCTGTTGTACGATAGCTTAAGGACAAAGTGAGTCAAGGTACGATAAAGGGCTTTGACCTTACACAAAATGGAGTACTTACTGCCAAAATAGGTTATGTGTGCCTAATATTAATGGACTAAGAAAAAGGATAATGGAAGAAGCGCATTATTCCCGATATTCCATCCATCCAGGATCAACTAAGATGTACTATGACCTTAAGGGAATGTTTTGGTGGGGAGGGATGGAAAAGGGCCTTGTAGAGGTTGTGGATCAATGTCTAAATTGCCAACTAGTGAAAGTAGAACACCAAAAGCAAGGAGGTTATATGCAGTGTATAGAGCTTCCAACATGGAAGTAGGATATGATCAATATGGATTTTGTTACTGGGATGCCTCGCTCATTTCAAAAGTTTGACTCCATATGGGTAATAGTTGACAGACTCACAAAGTCAGCATACTTCTTACCAGTCAGGAGTGATTATACAGCTGAAGAATATGCCAAGCTATACCTCAAAGAGATAGTCAGGCTACACGGAGTCCCAATCGCCATTATATCGGACTGAGGAGCTCAATTCACTGCAAAGTTTTGGAAGTCCTTCGAAAGGAGTTTAGGGACACAAGTGAATTTGAGTACAACTTTCCACCCTCAAATAGACGGTCAATCAGAATGCACCATTTAGACATTTAAAGATATGTTGCGAGCTTGTGGACCATTTTCCACTTATTGAATTTGCCTATAATAACAGCTACCACTCAAGTATTAAGATGGCACCTTATGAAGCTTTGTATGGAAAGAAGTGTAGGTCACCAATTGGATGGTTTGAAGTGGGTGAAACTACCTTGATTGGGCCAGATCTAATACAACAAGCCATGGAAAAAGTTAAGGTAATACAGTAGTGACTAGAAATAGCCCAAAGTCATCACAAATCATATGCAAATGCTAAGAGGAGTGGAATGGAATTCTCAGTAGGGGATTGGGTGTTTTTAAAGGTGTCTCCAATGAAAAGGGTTATGAGATTTGGTGAGAAAAGAAAACTAAGCCCACGTTACATAGGGCCATATAAAATTATATAGTCGTTCGGACAGGTTGCATATGAACTAGAGCTACCCCAAGAGCTTTCAATGGTTCATCCAGTTTTTCATGTCTCAATGCTTCGAAAATGCATAGATGACCAATCCCGTATCACTCCTATTGAGGATATGCAGGTTACAGAAGATCTTACCTATGAAGAGGTACCTGTTACTATTCTAGATCGTCAAGTTCAGAAGCTAAGGAATAAAGAAATAGCTTTAGTAAAAGTACTTTGGAGAAACCCGTAAGCTGAGGAAATAACATGGGAGGCCGAGGATGCAATGAAAGCAAAATAACCTTACTTATTTGAAATTAAAGATGAAGTCCAACATCCAGAATTGGGAGCCTTAATAGGTACATGTGTTTGAACGTTTGTTGCATTGAACTTGGTTACGCTATGTAATTGTGCTAACATTCGAGGACGAATGTTCCTAAGAGGGGGAGGATGTAACACCCCAAAATTTACATATACAAGTACTATGCAAATGAAACATGATATGGTTTGATCAAATTAGCGCCAATTTTGAAAAGTGCTTGAATCTCATGTTAATGGGAGATACATGTGCTTCTAACGCTTAAGAGGGTCGAGTGAATACATATTTGGTGTCAAACTGAGGAGATCACGGCCATAAAAAAAGTGAAAAGAATTAAGGTGCTTGTAGGACTTAAGAAGCTAGTATGTGAGTCATCTACTTGCTTAGCTTAAATTTGCTAACTTAAAGGAGACGAGGCTCGACGTTGGATTTGTCCAAGTCCGATTATGAATAAAGTCCGTGTTAAAGGTGTAACTTTAGCCTAGGTTTTAGCATCATAAATGGACTATATGTTCATCCAAAAGAGGATATTAAAAGGGGCCCAAAGACATAACAAGGTCTTTAATAAATTACGCCGACACTTATTAGGAAGAAAGCTGAAAAATGGGCAGTAAAGGCCCATCAATTTGGAGCCTCTTAAGTCCCAAGTGAAAGGGGCAAGGAGCTACATCACCAACTTGTTAATGTATGGCTATAAAGGCCTTAGTAAGTCAGCAAATTTCCCCTTTAAAAAGGGTTTAAATCAACTCTCATAAGTCATTTTCAACTTGACCAACACAGAAAAATCAGATTACTCTCCTAGTTCTCTCAACTATTCTTGACTTTGTAAAGCAGCCAAATGAATCTTTTAGGATTCTTAAGGAGGCCCTCAATCTTGAAGGTCAAGGTAAGTGATTATAGTTTAGCATTTAATAAGGTTTCTTCATGAAAAACAAGAGACTATGTTGATTGTGTATATGCTGAAAATTCTAGACAGCATGTGTCCTAAGGATTGTTCTGAAATTTTCTTGTTGTTCAAGAGGCTTTTCTCTTCTTCATTGGCTATATTATGAAGTAATACTTATGTATTTAACAAAGGTTAGTTTTATAGTAATGTAACCAGGCTGATTCATCACTTTTATAGTCCACAAAAGTGAGTCCTTATATGATATCGCAATTGTGTTCATAGTATGAACTTGTGGGCTGTTGGATAGAAGGCTATTGCTGGACATCCTTAACGATTGATTTGTTACTTTTCTGAGACTAGTTCAAGGATGTTTTTATGTATATATATGTTGATAATAGTTTGGTTAAAGTTGGAATGGGTTTGGAATTATCGACGTCAAAATGGGGAAAGGAACGTAACGTTATGCTGTCCATTTGTAGGTTGTGTAGAATTGTTATGTGTTATGCTTTGTGGGATGTTCTAAGTCAGTTATGGCACTAAAATAGGCTTAACATTATGTGTATATGCAAATGTGTATTAGAAAATATGATTAGGGGCAGAAAGGTTGAAAGAATACGCTCGGGATTATAAATACCCGCTTGCTATCCATGTGTTGTTTTTTTTATGTGATTGGGCTACCAAGGTGTATCTATTGGCTACTAATGCTACTTTTATCACCTATTGTGTTGAAGATAAATATTTCGAGGAAGGGAAGGTTATCTCGTGGTAGTAACGAGGTCATACAACGAGGTATGTAAGGCTACTTGATTTCGTATTGTTTGGCATAAAACATAGATAATTCCTTGGCATATAAAGGAGCTTACCAACTCCGACACAACTATTAACTGTGGCTAAATTCTTGCACATGTTCATATTCTCCCATACATAGTCACCTTCAAATCTGCATACATACATGGATACCAAGTTACATGGGTGCTTTTTGTCAAATAAAGTTCATGAGTTATTTCATCTCTTATGCATTTCATTACTTATGTAACGTACTTTTTTCGTTGTCATATTGTCTTTTATGATTATCTACATGTCACATGTTACATCTACAGTCCTGTAGATCCAATATGTTGACCACCAAAAGAATCATCTGAAAGTTAATTGAAAGATAAAGTATATTATTTATTGATGGGTGGTAGCCCGAGGGGTGGAAGAATCACCTAGCCAGGGACGATCCTATCACGGATGGTAGCACGAGGGATTAAGGAAGAACCTAGCTAGGGACGAACCTGATCCAGTTTTATGACTGATCAGCAGTTCATTTGTATTACATGTTGTGCAAAGATTATACAGTAAAGGTAAGGTAATATAACGAACATAAAGTACATGATCTCAAGGTATAACCAAAGGTGGTCTCTTATCCTACACTAGTGCATAGTTTCATTTGAGTTATTACTTTATATACAGTATTTCCCGCCTTACATATTCAGTACATTATCTCATATTGACGTCCCTTATGGGGGACCTACATTTCATGTTGCAAGTACAGGTGCTGGTTTATCTCCCCAGTAAGAGTACTGGGCATTCAGTTGCTGATATCAAGCTCCAGGTTGCTTCGGGGCTTTATTATTGTCTAGAGCTTATATGTTTGTATTGTATAGTTAATCAAGGTGGGGCTTGTCCCGACCTTTGTCAGATACTTTTTTGTATCTAGATGCTTTGTAGACTATGTAAATTAAAGTATGGTCATGTCTCATACCTTAGACACCGTGGCCCCAATGGCCTAACCATATGCATTTCTTTTTGGCCTGTTATTACTGTTTACTTTCTTAATGGCACGTTGAAGGTAGGAACCCCTTATAATATGTATATAAAGAACATAGATATAGGTTGTTTCTTCCGAGCCTTATTGGCAACGGGTGCCAGTCTTCCCTAATGGGACTTGGGGCGTGACACAAAATTCCCATGTCTAGTTTGAAAAGTAGTTTTGGGAACATCACACTCCCTCACCCTCAAATGATGGTATGTAGAATGGAGGATAATCTTTGAGAAATGGGTAGCTCCTTGATGTTTATCAAATAAATCGTTGATCCTTGCTAATAGATATTTATATTTGATGGTCACTTTATTTAATTCTCTATAGTCAATGCATATCCAAAGTGACCTATTTTTTTCTCATGAATAACACAGGAGCACCCCATGGTGACATACATTGTCTCATAAAGCCTTTATCCAACAAGTCATTCAACTGATTATTTAACTCCTTTAATTCAGTCGGTTCCATGTGATAGGGAGAAATGGAAATAGGAGACACCTTACCATACAAGGGTTCATGGTAAGGGTCTTCAAACACTTAGCTATGTTTTAGACTAAGGATATTTCCACTGAAGGCTTCATGGTTCATTCAAAAGCACACAGATCGAACAATAGTCCTTACAAATGACCCAAGTTTCACGTGTGAATGTACTAAGTGTGCGAGATGCAATGCAACAAGATGTAAGCCAATATAATCAAAATACATAATTATAAACAATGGATATATAATTTCAATATTGCATGCATGATCAAGGCTCACTGTAAAGCATTCATCTTGCACAATATATATACCATACATATGCGGGAAGTGACTTTAACTGACATAGAACAAGCAACCGCAACTTGGACTCGGAGGCCTAACACACCTCAATTCAGGTGACTGGGCATGATACCCTCTGTCGAAGTGCGGTCTGCTAGCCAAGGAAAACCAAACATGATAACGTGAACTAATTGGATCCACTAGTATAGCAAAGGTAATAATCATAATCCTATGGTGGTACATAGTTTAGAGACTAAAGACTTTATATGATGACCCCTTGATTCAAGTCCCCATCTTAAGCCTCAATCGATGCTAAGTCAAATCCTATGGAATACTTAAAATCATCATACTTTAATCATAACATGAATATCTTGCAAGAACATGACTTGAGTAGCTCATAAACATGCTTGACCTCTGGTAGTGAGCCTAATATGAACATAGAGATCATAATCATATATGAACCCTTGCTTTAACATGAATGACTCACAAGAGTTTAAAAATCTTGAAATAGGGCTTAACTTGACACTTATAAAATCATAGATACTTTTCATGAATTTAATTCATGCTTGAATGCCCTTAATCATCATATAGTCATTTGACTTGTAAATCATGAAGTAGATAATTAATAACTTGAGAATTCTTGTCATGTCATTTTATCAAACACATGGTGAGTTCACGATACTCGTTCAAAATCATGCGATTCAATAGTGAAATAACATGAGTAAACTCAATGCAAATCAACCCACAAACATATAGTAAAATCCTCATGTAGGGTACCTTGAAAAATATATCACAAATCTCATAATAGTTCATAGTTTCATAGCTCAAAACATGCATAGTCTCAATGGAAAAACCAATTCATGCTATAAGCTTGAAATAGATAGTCGTGCATAATCAATCAATATTTCATAAAATCCCAATATAATTTATATTCATAATCCATGATAAGGGATACTCATAGGTAATACAACTTGAAAACATGCAATTTTCATGAAAATGAATGGTTGGCCTCCATGGGTGAAATGACCCAATAGATGAAACCCACATACCATAAACTTTGAATTATTTGAGATGAATTAAAAGTAGACTTAGAGATTGAAATGAGTCCTTGAGTTCCAAAATTGAGCTTCAGATCCTTAGATTTGAATGACTAAATTAATAGAGTTCTAGAGAGGGTTTTGTGAGTTGCAGAGTTGAAAAGTGGCTAAGTATAGGTGATTTCACATTTAAGTGGGCATAGGCTATGACCCCAATGCCTTTGGATGAAACAAAAAAAAAACAAAGAAAATAATAGGCTGGTCCACTCCCCTGGTGCATTGCAGACCAGACGCGGAATCTACTCCGCGCCATTAGCGTGCGGCCAGGGCCGGACAACCATTGGAAATAAGAAATTAGTGAAAAATTTTTTCGCCACGGATCCTCTAAGATCCTAATTTTACCCATTTCCCACTCAATTTTGTCCCTTGATCGAGAATATGAAGTCAGAATTTTGAAATCATGCACAAATTTTGAGATATATGGAAATTACAATTTTGGGCATTCCGAAGAACATTGTGGGACATTTGAATATCTCCCCCTTGGGAAAATTCATTTTCAAATGTCAAAGAAATATGCATAAGAGAAGTAATCATGAAGATTTCAGCCCTACATGAATGCAACAAACACATTCAAACATCATTTTTGAAAATTTCAACATGAAGGTCAAAAATCACCATGAACTTGTTACCATAAACATGAATGCATGCAAAATGACATGAGGGTTGAAACATAAGACTTGAAATGATATAGGGGACTTAAATTATTACCTTCGACTTGAGTAGAGTGGACGAGATATGGGTATCACTTTTTCATGTCCACCTAGGCTTCCTATGTGGCACTTTCAACTTGTCGATTTCTCCAAAGGATCTTGGTGAAAGCTACATCTTTATTTCTCAACCTCTTGACTTGTCTATCAAATATTCTCTCTAGGACCTCCTCATATGTCAAATTATCTTCTATAATACCCACAACCTCTAAGGGCACTATAACACTTGGGTCACCTACACACTTTCTCAACATGGACACATGGAAGACCGGGTAAACCATACTCATCTCCAGAGGCAACTCCACCTCATACGGAACCTTGCCCACTCTAGTCAAAACACTATGAGTACCCACAAACCTTGGGCTCAATTTTCCTTTCTTTCGAAACTGGACCACTCCCTTCATGGGTGAGCTTTTCAAGTAAACCCAATCACAAACCTTAAACTCAAGATCTCTTCTCCTCACATTGGATAGAACTTTTGTTTCCTTTTGGTTGTTTTCAATCTCTCTCTTATCAATCTCACCTTTTCCAAGGCCTGCAAGACCATATTTGGACCTAGCAAATCCAGCTCTCCCACTTCAAACCACCTAACCGAGGATCTGCAACTCCTACCATATAGAGCTTCAAAGGGGGGCATAACAATGCTTGAGTGGTAGCTATTGTTGTATGCAAACTCAAGAAGTGGAAGATGTTCATCCCAATTACCCTTAAACTCTAAAATACAAGCTTTAGGCATATATCAAGAGTTTGGATAATCCTCTTAGCTTGACCATCCGTTTGAGGATGAAAGGTCATGCTAAGCTTAGCCTTTGTACCAAGGCATTGTCGGAAGGACCTCTAAAAGTGAGAAGTGAATTGAGTACCACGATCCAAAATGATAGAATAGGTAACCTCATGCAATCTAACTAACTTATGTACATACAACGTGGCATAATATTTGGCACCAGAAGTGGTTTTGATCAGTAGAAAGTAAGCCAACTTTGTCATTCTATCCACAACAACCCAAACAGATTCAAAGTGTTTCCTAGTCTTAGGCTACCCAACCACAAAATCCATGTTGATCTCTTCCCACTTCTAAGTAGGAATTTTTATGTCTTGGGCTAGGACACCTTGATGTTTGGCTTTCACTTGTTGGAAATTGTAACATCTGGATATGAACTTGGCAATACCTCTCTTTATACCACCCCACTAATATACCTCCCTCAAGTCCCTATACATCTTTGTAAAACTGGGGTGAATAGAATAAGATGAATTATTGGCCTTTTTCAAGATCAAATACCTTAAGTCATCAATATAAGGGACATACTACCTACCTTAGCACCTAATGGCACCATCTCCCCCTTAGGAGAAAACCGCCACCTTACCATCTTTCACCAAGGCCTTTAACTCTATCAAAGCAGTGTCGAGATCTTTTTTTGACTTTATTTCTTCAATCAAAGAAGATTTAGAACTATCAACAACCACTACACCACCATTTTCAACTTCATTAAACCTAACCCCAAATCTAGCCAATCGGTGAACTTCTCTAACCACCGCTTTGCCACTATTATAAATATGAGCTAGGATACTCGTGGACACTCTACTTAGAGCTTCAACGACAACATTAGCTTTGCTGGGATGATAATGCACACTCATATCATAGTCTTTGTGGAGCTATGACCACCTTCTTTGTCTCAAGTTAAGATCTTTTTAGGTGACCTCATATTGGAGACTCTTGTGCTTGGTAAGCACATCAACATGAACCCTATACAAAATGGCGCCAAATTTTCAATTTAGCAAACACCATAGCCACCAATTCAAGATCATTGATGGGATAATTGTCCTCATGCATCTTAAGTTGTCTAGAGGCATATGTTATCACTTTGCAATTTTGCATCAAAATACACTCCAAACCAATTCTTGAGGAATCACATTAAACCACAAATTCTTCCAACCCCTCTGGTAGATCCAAAATAGGAGCGGCGACAAGCTTATCTTTCAAAGTTTGGAACTATTTTCATATTCATCGGTCCACACTTAGTTTTCCTTCTTTTGGGTCAACTTTGTTATAGAAAAAGCAATAGAAGAAAAGCCATTCACAAACCTCCAGTAGTAACCCACCAAACCCAAGAAACTTCTAAAATCTGACAGAGTCAAGGGTCTAGGAAATATTTTTATTGCCTCCGTTTTCTTAGGATCCGCCTTAATGCCATCACTCAACACCACATGCCCTAGAAAAGCAACCTCTTTCAAACAAAATTCACACTTTTAATAATAGTAAACAACCTCTCCTCTCTCAAGATTTACAACACCACTCTTAAGTGATTCACATGCTCTTACTCACTTCGGGAATAGGTCAGTATATCATCAATAATGGCCACCAAAAACATGTCAAGGTAGGATTTAAAGACCCTATTCATGAGATCCATAAATATTGCCAGTGCACTAATCAACCCAAAGGGCATAACCATGAACTCAAAGTGCCCGTAGCTAGTCCAAAAAACTGTCTTGAGAATATCATACTCCCTCACCTTCACTTGGTTGTTTCCAGACCGAAGATCAATCTTAGAAAAGTTACTAGTCCCTTGTAGTTGATCAAAAAGGTCATCAATCCTTGGTAGAAGGTACTTGTTCTTTATGGTAACCCCATTAAGTTATGGGTAACCAATGCACATTCTAGGAGAATCATCTTTTTTCTTCACAATAACACCACTGCACCCCAAGGTGACTTACTAAGCCTTATGAAACCCTTCTCTAAGAAATCCCTCAATTGATACTTCAACACCTTCAATTTCGCTGGGGCCATATGGTAAGGGGGAATGGAAATGGGTTGAGTATCAGAAAAGAGGTCTATACCAAAGTCCATTTCCCTTTCGGGAGGAACACCGGGAATGACATCATGAAACTCATTAACCACCAGAACCAACTCAATGGGAAGGACTTTGGACTCAACATTCCTAACATTGACAAGATGATAAAGACAACTCTTATAAATCAACTCTTGGGCCTTAAGACAAGAAATGAATCTGCACTTCACAACCACATCATGACTTTCCCACTCAAGGACAGGCCCATTAGGGAATTAGAATTTAACCCTACAGGTTCTACAATATTGAAGCGTAATATCCATGTAACCAATCTATACAAAGAATGATATCAAAATCTACCATATCTAGTTCAACAAAATCACAAGGCAAGACTTTGGGGAGTATCAATACGGGATAATTTCTAGAAACTCTTTTTAGCAACAATGGACTCACCGATGGGATTAGACACTTCATACGGTTCACACAACAATTTGGGACTCACATGATGCTTTTTGGCGACAAAAGAAGTAATGAAAGAAAGAGTGCCACCCAGATTTATCAAAGCATACACATTATAATCAAAAACGTTACCACACCGGTGAACCTAAGCCAAGTGCAGTGACCCGCAGAGGGGTATGGTTGAGATCATTGATGGTAATCCTCAAAATTTATTATAGCCCATGGACAATGTCCCAATTTGTGATCCTTTGCGCCACACTCGAAACATGCACTAGAATCAGCCACACAATCTCACGGATGGTACCTTACATACTTGTTGGACATAGGTGAAGCTTGAACACAACTCCTTTGCCCTTTCTTTGAGCATATGGACAATCAATAACCTTTTGGCCCATCTTTCCACACCAAAATCATGCACCCGAGTTCCTCCAACATGTGCCACTATGATTTTTCCCACATTTTGGGCGCCTAGAACTGGCCGTCCCTACTCTTGCCACTAAGCTTAGCATATGGATGCCTACCTTCAAACTGAGCCCTTCTTCTCACTTCCATTTAGGCCACTGGGCAATCTCTCTTCTTATGCCCAACACCGCCACACTTGGAACGACCTTCGATGCCCACCAAACACCTTTCTTGATGCTTCTTGCCACACCCTTGACAAGTGGAAAAGGGATCTTTTTCTTCTTGTACTTGGGAACTGATAGACTAGTAGAAGATGAGGTACCATTATATCGGGCCCTCTTAGCCTTCCTTTCCCTCCTTTTGTCCCTTGAAGTCTCGGGGCCACCCACTTGTTTATTTAGTTGAGCAGTTACAACCTTGGACAATAGACATAGAGCATTACAAAACCTCCGCATTTGACATGTCACCATTGGGAAGTTGATCCTTAAGTGAGAGATGGTTATTGTCCCATCCACCAGTTTGAACAGCTTGAGACATATTCTAAAATATAATGGTTAGAAATCAGTAATAAGCCCTAGAGGGTTCAGCTCTACCGCACGACATAGATCATGGAGAAGTGAAATATTTCCTAAAAAGGCCTCATAGCCTCCCATTCATAGTTCTGGTGTTCTTCACAACCATGAATAAGAATCTATTAGATACGGTGTTTTGGATTTTTGAGCACTATTAACAAACTAGTTCTCTGATACCAAACTTGTCATGACCCAAGCTTGGAGCCTAGACATGACACAGCGAATGAGGGAACTAGAAGGGACCGCAAACCAGCCTCTTAGCATATCAACCACACTTCCTTGTTCACAGAAGCAAAATAAACAACAACAAGAGGTATGATAAAAGGGAAGCGGGTCTAAGGGAAGTCTTTGATAATCATTAAAGCATAAAAGAGTCAAGCTCATATCATAAGTACATCAAAATATCCAAAAACACCTCTAACTTGGAGTGGAGCGGGGACTAACATTTTGATGTTCACGCTCCAATGAGAAAGTTATTATTGTCAGTAATTAACCTAACTGAATGTTAGGGTCGAACCCATAGGAAACACGAGGCTTGGTTATAAGATTTCACTACTAACCATTACAAGCATCAATAACTAAAATCTCTAAATGGGGGGGGGTTATGATTATAAAACAATAGTAAATTACGACTATACTACTATGAAGGAAAACACTCAATTTGAGGGACAACTTGCAAATTGTGTTCCCCATAGTTTGTTGACTCGATTACCTTAGGTAACATATTTATGATTGAAAAGTTGCATGCAAGATGGTAACTTAGGTTCTTCCAGCCCTCTTGTGAAGGTGAAGGTCGAATTTCACCGTGGCGCTTGCTCGGCAATCATGGCATGCCAACTAACCATTACAAGTTGTCCCAGTCATCATCCTCTTAGTCAGGTTTGGTTGATTAGACGAGAAGACATCAATCTAATCTTGTCATCTACTTCCTTTTCCCTATTCGTTACGAACTTTGTTGGGCTCGTGATAGTAGGAAGGGTTTGGTGTTGGCCATCACCAAACAACAATCATAATGAAGGGAAATAGATAATACATGTAAAATCCCTATTACATAAATGCAATAAACCTAGGTCATCTCAAATCAACTACCTATGGTGCCTACAACCCCAAGTTGTTGGTGCTTAGCTACTCATTGCTAAGGCAAAATTAACAAAAATTCACATACAAGACATAAATGATAGTTTTACCAACAATAATGAAGAATATAGGCACCACAAGTTGCAAACCCAAAAACTTGATTGATCATCAATGAGTACAATACAAGATTTGCAATTCCTAAAATGGATTTTCCAAGAGGAAACAATAAACTAATCTAAAAACCTATGAAAAGTATCAAAAGATGATTTTAATTTGTCTCCTTTTCGAACTCCCTTCTATAACCCTAACATAAACTATATAAAGTATTTACAAAGTAACCTTAGAATTTACACAAAAAACACAGTTGGCAGATGATAAATCTCGCAGGTACGACTCGTAGGATGACGTATGAGTCGTAGTAGGGGTCTCATATCAGGTTCTTGGCATCTGGACTAAATAGGTACGACCCATAGATATGAGTCGTTGCTTGTGCTACGACTTGTATGTTCTTCTCGTAGTCTTGCCCTTTAATTTTTGGTTCAACATTTTGGCTCTCTGGTTCTTGTCACGAGTCCTCTTATACGAGTCATTGTGGGATATATGACTTATAGGATGGCCTCATATGGGTGACCTCCACTTAGCAGAGTTTTGAATTTTTGGTCTCTAATTCTTACTATGACACACTTACGACTCGTAGCTCGGGCTACGACTCTTAGGTGTGCTCATATGTCCTACGCTTCAGAAAAATCTATAACTTTTCTTCAAAATCATGCCAACCTAACTTTTCTGTAAGAACAACACAAAAACACATAAAAACCATAAAAATTTGCAGTAAAAACTCACAAAAAATCCCTTGTTTTAGGCATCAAATGTACTGTATTTTGATAGCACATCAACACTGTCAACTTAGAATTATTGCTTATCCTCAAGCGATAAATCAATCTACGCAAACAAAGAGATATACCTAGCAGCTATACTAATGGCATATACAACAACTCCTTTGATCCACATACCCAAGTGCCATTTTTAAAACATGATTGCAGTGTTATTAAGTAGAACAAGAACATAATGAGATACCTAGAAATCTAACTATGAAAAGCTAAGAAGCATCAACTATACACAATTGCTGGTATAGTCATATGGTACCCAAGTGGTGCAAATGCCCTCATTGGAAAGAAGTCCCTCATACTCTCTCAAAAGCATTTACAATTCAAGGACTGAGGAAACATTCTCACTCTCACAATTGAAAGTCATGCATACTGTCTAACACCATAGGCTTACCTCTGTACTCATCCTCTGGCTTGGTGATAAAGTGGTGTTGGATCACTTTAGGACTTATAGGCTTGTAACGTAGGTTCAGAGGCTTATTTTGGGCAAGTAGTGACTAAAACCTATCCTTGAACCATGTTTACCAATACTTTTGCTTTAATGATCCAACCCCATTTTTAATCAATCCACCCTTATTCTCCTATTTTGAACTTTTCTCGAGTGTTTTCTTTCTCTTTTTCAGTTGTACCACAATTTCAAACTCATTTTTGCTACCTTTTTTTTCAAGTGAATGAACTTTTCTTTTCTTTTTCATCATTCTATTCATGCTTTTTCATTTCTTTCTTGATTTCCCAACTAACCACCTTATTATTACTTTACTGCAATAAGGGTCACCCTCAACTTAGGCTTTTAGCGTGAGGTGAAGTATACAATATCTATTCCTTATACCAGGGCCACAACTTGTAGCCACCCTTAACTTAGGTGTTAGCCTCAATTAAGGTTCACATATCCAAGGATAGAACAGGGCTAATATTAAGGTATTTAATCAAACAAAATTAAGCAAGCATGGTATCAAGAAAGAATGAGTACATGAAAAGCTCAAAAATTTGGAACAAGGGATTACTCGCTCACCTAGTGGGTCATTTAGGCCAAAAGTGGGTTCACTAGAGGAACAAAGGTCTAAGATCCTTTCCATCCCCACCAAATCACCAAACAAATCTTATAGGACCAAGGCAAGTTCTAGGTCCATACAAGATGCATGAATGCAGCAACATAAGCTCAAAACACACATGACAATTACATCCACAATCAAGTATAGACTCACAGGTCATGCTTTTTGTCTCAGGTTACCTTCATAATCTCAGAACAAACATTGCCAGATGCTCAAAGATGTATGAACGCATCAACAACCACAACCTCAAAAATTTTGAGGGTACCCAATTTTTTTTTATCAAAACTTTCAAAACACATCTAAAAATTATGTATATGCCAATAGCTAACACTACTATGAATTTACCCATTATCTATACTACCTAAATATACTAGTTCAATAGAAAAGTAAACATCCATAAGGAATAGGAATCACGGCAAGAAAATATTGGGATAAAAAATAGGAAAAGTTACGGACTCGAGGCTACTCAGACTTCACTTTAATCCATAACTTCCCTCGCGCCACAAAAATAAGTTACTTTGCCCTCAAAGTAAAAATATGTAAAATACGGAAATATGAAAACATAACATAGATATATATACATCAAAAACCATCATTTAAAAACTAGTGTCCAAAACTAAAGTAACAAAATATTATCCAAAATAGACATCCACAACCAACATAAAGATAAAAATGGTCTAACAGCAGGACAAAATATCCATAAAGAAAATCTAAGAACTAGGGTAAAAAGGGTCAAACATCATGGTCCCTCAAGCATCAGTCTCTGGCTGGTCTTCAAGGTCTTTTGTCGTATCCTCCTTCTCAAAAATTTGGGCCCCACTTGCATCTGTGCTACTCTCTTCACGTGGGGTGTGTTGCTCTCAATCTCTCTTAATAGGCGCCATTAGTAGTGACTCTTATACCACCTCCTATGGTATGAGATCTTCTTCCAGTCTCAGCCCTTTTTGGGTTTGCTGCATGTCATCCTACTCAAGAAGCCTCTTTCCAAGGTCAAACAGGGAGTCAGCTAGCCAATCAAATGCTACGTCACCCACCGATGCCACCTAAGAGACTGTAACTAGTGTTACCATCATCTAAAATAATTCAGCCTTAAACTTGGCCAACTCCTCAGTAATAACACTTGTGTCAACAAGCCTAGCTCCCTCAAGACTCCGCTAGAGTCCTGCTTCTAAAGCATCGATTCGGGCATCCATCGTCCTAACTCTCTCATTTATCACAGCAAGGGTGGATGCCTCTATCCTTCTTCTAAGTCCTATACAGTCTGGTCAACCCAAGGTGTAACCACGTGTAGATATAGCATGAAGTATGGACTCCGCCGTAGCCACCCTGCGTAAAAATACCTTAAAACAACATTAGAAATATGAGAATCAACATGGAATACAACTGGTACTGATGCTGGAATACTAGATGATAGTGTGGACTCGATCTCCACAACTGGCGTGGGTTCTATAGTAGCTGGAGTGGATCTTTGGGTCTGGGGTTCTACTGCAAATGACTCTGGAAAAGGAGGACGAATAGCTCTCTGTAGGGCTACAGGGTTCTCATCTACCTTGATTAGGATGGGATCCATCATTTACACTACCTATATATTAAAGACCAAGTGGAGAGAGACCGACACCCCTGCCACATTGCATAACTTATGTATCATAATGGGAAATGGCAAGGCCTACTAAGTGCGTATTGCTGACTCATGTATTTACTCTGCCGTAACCCGAGCCTAGTCAATTTCGTACCCCACCAAAATGCTAGCCAATCTTTAATGAGATCATATTATTCGTGAAAGTGGGTCTGATACGCCAGCGAATAATGGACTACCAAAATTTTTCCCTAAATCAGAGATGGGTCTTCAAAATGTGCTCTTTATGGTTTGTAACCCATTTTGACTCAACACCTTCCTCACAAACTTGACTTGCTATCCACCTAAGGAGTTCTGTTCTCAGCCCGACGTTCTTCTGATTCACTGCCTTTCTCATCTCTGCAATCCTATGATCATACTCTACAGTGGAGTGTGGCACTCTATAACTTTGCCCGAATTACACTCTCCAAATGGTTTCCTTTAAGATATGAACAACCTTCCCTCTAACTATGACTTTACTCAGTTGTGGTTGCTCAATGGGCTTCTTCAGCCTTGGTAGATCTATGTGAATAGTAGCATAGTAGTAGGAATAGAACTCCCTAACCATATATAGGGCACACTTTGCCAGCACCCGTGACGAACAACCAAGTCCATGCCGCTAAATTTCATCCTCTAACCCTAGTACACTGCTTAGTCCTGAATTTTTCATCCTAGATTCCTTGTGGAATATCCTAACTTCCCCCCTCCCGCGCTGGCTTTTCAGCTCTATTCCCTTTTCATAAATCTCTTTCATCCATAGGACACACCATGTCGTGTTTTGGGGGTCTATGGAGGTGACAGTATAAGCAGAATTAGCTGGCTATGGGGGAGCAGTATACTCATGCTAAGCCTAAGATACCTCAAGGGAAATAGACTTAGAAAGTGATGCATCATCATCTAACCCTTCCTCATCACCCTCCTCTTCAGACTGGGAGGGGCTAACTACTCCCATTGGAACCCTTGTTGTGATTTGGTCAAGGGCATATTAGCTTCGGGGTCAAGCTGCACATTCATCTCCTAAATGGATTGATCTCTATCTGATGTTTCATCTCTCGGTGTCCTAGGTGAAATAACCCCAAAAAGTTCTTCAAAACTTGCCTCGTAAGTGGCGAGAATTTTGTTTTCTGTATATTTAAAAATCCATTTTAAATTTTGAAAATCCGACTTCATAATCTTGTTCAAGTGGTCCACATTAGGGTGAAAAGGGTGTAACCTCGAATTTAAAGCAAAGGAATCAAATTATGAAATTTTGCTTGAGCAATTTTTCAGTGAGGGTCTGCGACCTCTCTGTGATGCGGAGAGGTGTAATTTTCTACATTGTCTTTTCCTAGTTCGCCCAGATTTTTTGAAGTTTTGGACATAAGTTTTCCCAAATGTATTTCCACCTATGCTTAGCCTTATTTTACCCTCATATCACCCAAAAAACATTCCCTAATATTTCCCTAAACATTTAGAATCATTTCTAACCCTTAATTCAAGTCCCGAACTCAAGGCCAATCTCAAGGATTTCTTCAAGGATCTCACCCAAGCTTCAAATCTCCATTAAATTCTTCTTCAAGAACTTCACAAAAGCTAAGGTACGTGGTGTTGAACCATTAGGTCCTTTCACCCATGGTACCGAAACCCTCTTTCACTTAATATTGCATGATTTAAAGTTGATTTACATATGGGTCTTGTATATTGAGAAATTCACTGCACAATGATTTTAGTTCATGAAAGTGTGATAGTTTTACCTTGTTTTGAGCTTCAAATCATGGATCTAATATTGGATTTGATGAGGGTTTTGAGATGAATGTCTTGGGGGTGTTGCAAGGTGTTGATTAAAGGTTTTACCACTAATTTCCCTGCATGATTTCATGTCCAAATTGCATGCTCTTTTACCACCATTACGCACCCCCAAGTTGTTTGATAAAAAGTCCAGTTATGGTTTCTTGAGGAATTGAAGGTCCAAAGCTTGAGATATGATATGAATGATATTATGATGATGAAATGAGCTTATGTACATGATTATTCCAATATAAGGTATTGCATTAGTGTTATGATAACACTAAGAATCCTATATAAAGTATTGCATAGACCATGCCCGATCCGAGGGAACAAGAGCCTGGATAACCTAGAATGAGAGTTAATACTCATTTCGACTAGGGTAATGGGGTTCATACCTTGGAAATCTAACTTGGTCTCATCTTCAAATATGATATTCTATATGAGCATGATTTACCAAAGCATGTTTTACTTATGCATTGATCATACATGACGTATTGCTATATTATGACTATTGCCTATTATTGTGCATGTTGATTATGAAGCTTGTCTCCTGTTGCATTGAATCCCACATGCTTAGTACATTCAAATATACTAATGCATAATCTTGCCTACATGATATCACTATGTAGGAACCAGTGCCCAAGTTGATCATCTTCCTCCACGTGGCTAGGTGGTGCTATTCCAAGCTTGTTGGTGAGTCCTCCATTTTGGGGACTTTAGTTTATGTTTCCCTCTTATCTACGCATTGAGACACTATCTTATGTTCTATTCGACCATGAGCGTGAGCCCGGTACTTTGTCTTAGCCCCCGCTCTATCTATGTATTTAGAAGTGTTTGTTTGGATATGTTGTATATTTATGTATGAGCTTTGACTCCTTTATGTTGTTTAATATTAAACTCTCTCTTTATCCCTTAGTCCCATTTCCCCTTTTTCATGTTTATTATGATCTTTTATATTGTTTTCGCGACCAACGATGTGTAATGATATGTTTTGAGGCTTGTATGGTGTCCCTTCGGGTTCTCCATTCGTCGGTCACGTCTAGGCCCTTGGCTTGGGACTTGATAAACATGGTATTAAAGCACTAGGTTAGTAGATCCTCAGAGTCCAACAAACCGTGCCTATTAGAATCCTATTCATGATTTTGAAGCGCGCCATGACTATGAATAACAGGATATATGGCGTTTTAGGAAATGTTTCCCTTCTTCTTGTTCTAAGTCATGCTTTAGAGTTGTGTTAAGTTGTTTCCCCCTAACGATTGTTCTTTTCTATGCTTGATCATGTGGAATACTAGAGGAAGACAGGCCCAAACTCCCAAGGAGCAACCTACCAATGGTGCGCTTCGGGATGCTCTTATGATGCTTTCCCAAGTAGTGGCCAACCAAGTCCAACAAGGGCCCAAGATTCTCATGCTACTAACCCGGGAGCTAAGGTAAGAGACTTCATGAGGATGAATTCTCCAGTTTTCCATGGGTCAAAGGTAGATGAGGATCCACAAGATTCTATTGATGAAATCTATAAAATCTTGTCGATCATGGGTCTTGGGACAAATTAGAAGACAGAGTTGGTAGTGTACCAAATCAAGAGGGTGGCCCAAATTTAGTTTGATCAATGGAAAGGTGGGAATGGTAATGGCTATGTGGTGCTTTGGAGGAATATAAATTAGCCTTCCTTAATCGGTTCTTCCCTCTTGAGCTTAGGGAAGCAAAGTTGGTTGAGTTTATGAGCTTGAAACAAGGTGGTATGAGTGTGAGGGAGTATGCCCTCAAATTTAAGCAACTTTCGAAGTATGCTCCTCATTTGGTGGCCGATCCTAGGTCAAGGATGAATAAGTTTGTTATGGAGGTCTCCGATTTGGTAAGTGAAGAGTGTCGGTCCACCATGCTTATTATTGATATGGACTTATCTTCGTTAATGACATATGCCGACCAAATGGAAGAAGAAAAGTTGAGAAATAGGAGGGGTCATGAGGCTAAGAGAGATCATATTGGGGGTGGTCAATTCCATCAAGGCCAAGGGCCTCCTCGTGCTACAAATAAGGAGTTTGCCAATGATTTCCCTAGGCCCCAAGGAATATGTGTTGTGGCTCCAAATGATGTATGTCCTAGATGTGGGAAGATCTATAGTGGCTTGTGTTTGAAGGTTACTGGTGCATTATATGGTACAAGAAGATGGATTGTCCAAGAAACCATTGCAATGTTCGGGGTATAAATGTGGTCCCATTGGGTACAGGTGGTCCTTAAGGTGGTGCCCGAAGGTACAATCTATTTTATGCTCTATAAGGAAGGCAAGGGGTTGGTGAGGTCTACAGTGTAGTTACCGATATGTTGAAAAATCTTTGATCTTAACATATATGCTTTGATTGATCCGAGTGCCACCCTTTCCTTTGTTACCCCTTTTGTTGCTAAAAGCTCCATGTTGAGTTAGAGTCGTTGCATGAGTCTTATGAGGTATCTATTTGTATTAGTGCATCTATTATTGCTAGGAGGGTGTATAGAAATTTTCTGGTTTGCATCTTGCATAAAATCTTACCTTATGATCTTGTTGAATTGGATATGGTTGGTTTTGATATTATTCTTGGGATGGATTGGTTGCATGCATACTATGCTTCTATTGATTGTAGGACCCTACGGTCAAGTATCAATTTCTAAACGAACATGTCCTTGAGTGGGAAAGTAATGATGTAATAGTGAGGGGTAGGTTCATATCATGCATTCCCATAGGTTGATTTCCAAGGAGTGTTTGTATCATCTTATGGGAGTCAAAGATATGGAATCCAAATTTCCTTCCGTTGATTTTATCCCGGTTGTAAATGAATTTCTTGATGTATTACCAAATGATCTTCCCGGTGTCCCTCCCGAAAGGGAGATAGATTTTGGCATAGATCTCCATCTCGACACCCAACCTATCTCCACTCTCCCTTTCCACATGGGCCCGGTGGAGTTGAAGGAGAAATTAAAAGATTTATTGGAGAAGGGATTTATTAGACCTAGCCAATCACCTTAGGGTGCACCAATGTTGTTTGTAAAGAAGAAATATGGGTAACTTAGAATGTGTATTGACTACCGGTAACTCAATAGGGTCACTATAAAGAATAGATATCCTTTTCCAAGGATTAATGACTTATTTGACCAATTGCAAGGGTCTATTTTCTTCTCTAAGATTGATCATTGGTCTGGATACCATCAAGTAAGAGTAAGGGAATGTGAAATTCCAAAAGATAGCCTTCCGGACTAGGTGTGGGCATTATGAATTTGTGGTGATGTCCTTTCGATTAACTAATGTGCCAACCATCTTCACGGACCTAATGAATAGTAGCCCTATCTTTATTCCTTTGTTGTGGTCTTCAATGATGAAATTTTGATTTATTCTCATAGTAGGGAAGAACATATGGTCCATTTGAGGGTCGTGTTGCAAAGATTGATGGAGGAGAATTATATGCCAAATATGAAAAGTGTGAATTTTGGTTAAAGGAGGTTGCATTCTTGGGTAATGTGGTGTCCAGGGATGGTATAAAAGTTGATCCTAAGAAAACCGATGTGATCAGGAATTAGCCTAGGCCATTGACCCTATTGGATATTAGGAGTTTCTTGGGCCTTGTGGGTTACTATAGAAGGTTTTTGAATGGGTTCTCCTTTATTCCTTCTCCTATGACAAAATCGACTCAAAAGAAGGTTCAGTTTGAGTGGACTGATGAATGTGAGAAAACTATCCAAACATTGAAGGATATACTTATGTCTGCTCCTATATTGTCACTACCGGATGGACTTAAGGGTTTTGTTGTGTATTATGATACATCTATAGTTCATTTGGGTTATGTACTAATACAAAATGGTAAGGTCATAGCCTATGCTTCTAGGCAACTCAAAGTACATGAAAGAACTACCCTACCCATGATCTTGAATTGGCCACCGTGGTATTTGCATTAAAGACTTGGTGTCATCATTTGTATAGGGTGCATGTTAATGTCTTCACCAATTAGAAGAGCCTTCAATATGTCTTCACTAAAAAAGATCTCAACTTGAGACAAGGAAGATGGCTAAAACTCCTTAACAACTACGACATGAGTGTGCATTACCATCCGGGTAAGGAAAATATTATGGCGGATGCTTTGAGTCGTTTGTCCATGGGCAACCTAGCTCATGTGAAGGGTGGTGAAAAGGAGATGGCTAGGGATGTGCATAGGTTGGCTAGATTAGGGGTGAGGTTAGACGATGTGGGCAATAGTGTTGTCATTGTTGATGGTTTTAAATCTTCTTTGGTTGATAAGGTGATAGAAAAACAAGATCTAGAATCCTTCTCGCTTTAGTTAAAGCCCTTGGTGAAAGAAGGCAAGATAGAGGTTTTCTCAACAGGGGGAGATGGGGCCCTTAGATACCAAGGTAGGTTGTGTGTGCCATACATTGATGGTTTGAGGGAGAGTATTCGCGATAAAACCCATAATTTTTCCTATTTTATCCATCCAGGTTCCACCAAAAATATATAGATACTTGAGCGTATGTATTGGTGGGGAGGCATGAAGAGAGATATTGCTAAATTTATTTCCTGTTGCCATAGTTATCAATAAGTCAAAGTCGAACATCAAAGGTCGGGCGTCCTAACCCAAAACATAAAGATTCCTACTTGGAAGTGGGAGGTAGTTAATATGGATTTTGTGGTTGGGTTTCCCAAGACTAGAAAGGCTTTTGATTCCATATGGGTTGTGGTTGATAGGATGACGAAATCATCTCACTTTCCACCTCTCAAGACTTCATATGGGGCTGAAGAGTATACAAGGTTGCATATCCATGAGTTGGTGAGGTTGCATGGTGTTCCCTTATCCATTATATTGGATCGTGGTTCACAATTTACTTCACACTTTTGGAGTTCTTTTCAAAGGAGTCTTGGAACCAAAGTTCACCTTAGTATGGCCTTCAACCCTCAAATGGATGGCGAATCCTAGAGGACAATTCAAACACTTGAGGATATGCATAGGACTCATGAATTGGAGTTTAAAGGTAGTTGGGATGACCATGTTCCATTGATTGAGTTTGCCTACAACAATAAGTATCACTCTAGTATCGTTATGGCTCCTTTTGATACTCTTTATGGGAGACATTATAGATCACTGGTGGGTTGGTTTGAGGTTGGAGACGTGTACTTATTGGGGCCGGATCTAGTTATTGATTCTCTTGAGAATGTTAAGATAATTAGGGAAAAGTTGAGGGCAGCCTAAAATCGTCAAAAATCCTATGCTGATGTAAGTAGAAGAGACATAGAATTCCAAGTGAGGGATTGGGTTTATTTGAAAGTTTCTCTAATGAAAGATGTGGTCCGTTTTGGTAAGAAAGGGAAGTTGAGTCCAAGATATGTTGGTCCTTACGAGGTGATAAAAAGGGTTGGCAATGTAGCTTATAAGTTGAAGTTTCCTAGCGAAACGAATTTGGTCCATCTGCTATTCCATGTTTCTATGTTGAGAAAGTGTGTTGGTGATCCTAATGCCATCATGCCTCTTGATGTTGTGGTTGTTTTTGAGGATAACTTGACTTATGAGGAGGTTCCGGTTCAGATCTTTGATAGGTAAGTAAAGAGATTGAGGAATAAAGAGTTGGCATCCGTTAAGATCCTTTGGAAGAACCAAAAAATCGAAAGTGATACTTGGGAGGCCGAAGCAGAAATGCAAAAGCAGTACCCTTATTTCTTCCACTCCACTCAAGCCTAAGGTACTAATTCTAAGTCTCCTATGTGATTTTAAGTTTTACATTTCAGCCCCTATGTCATTCATGTGCATTCATGTTTAAGTTGGCAATTTATGATGATTTCACACTTATAATGGGATTTTGAAAGTGATGTTTAAAATGTAATGTTGCATTCATGTTGGGGGCTGATTTTTTCCTGATTATTCTTGTCTTGTACGTCTCTTCTACATTTGGGGATGAATGTTCCCAAGGGGGAGATATTGAAACAATCCCAAGAAGTTCCCAAAAACGTGCCTTGGAAGTGCTCGGAATCTTATTTTTCGTACATCTAAAAGTTCATTTGAAATTTCAAAAATCTGACTTCATATTCTTATTCAACGGATCCAAGTTAGGGTGACAAGGGTCCAACCTTGAATTTAAAAAAAGGAAATGAATTATGAAATTTTGCTTGGTGCAATTTCCAGTGAGGGTCCATGACCTCTTCACGACGCGGAGAGGTGTATTTTCCTGCACTGTCTTTTCCTAGTTCGCCTAGATTTTTTGAAGTGTTAGACCTAAGTTTTCCAAAAATATTTTCACCTATACTTAGCCTTATTTCACCCTCATATCACGCAAAAACATTCCCCAATATTTCCCCAAACACTTAGACTAATTTGTAACTCTAAATTCAAGTCCAAAACTTGATACTTGTAAAATCATAGATACTTTTCATGAATTCAATATATGCTTGAAAGCCCTTAATCATCATATAGTCACTTGACTTTTAAATCGTGAAATAGATCATCAATAACTTGAGAATTCTTGTCATGTTATTTTATCAAACATATGGTGGGTTCATGATACTTGTTCAAAATCATGCAATTCAAGAGTGAAATAAGATGAGTAAACTCAATGTAAATCAACCCACTAACATGCAGCAAAACCCTCACATAGTTGGAATCCATCACAAAGCTCATGATGGTTCATAGTTTCATACCTCAAAACATGCATAGTTTCAATGGGCAAAATCAATTCATGGTATAAGATTGAAATAGATGGTCATGTATAATAAATTAATATTTCATAAAACCCCAACATAATCTATATTCATAATCCATGATAAGGAACACTTATAGGTAATACAACTTGAAAACATTAAATTTTCATGAAAAGGGAAGGTTGGGCTCCATGGGTGAAAGGACCCAATGAATGAAACCCACATACCTTAAACCTTGAATTCTCTGAGATGAACTTGAAGTAGACTTATACCCAGAAATAAGTCTCTAAGTTCCAAAATTGACCTTGAGATCCTTAGATTTGAATGAGAGAATTGACTGAGTCTTACAAAGGTTTGAGAGAGGGCTTTGTGCGTTATAGAGTTGAAAATAGCTAAATATGGGTGATTTCACATTTAAGTGGGCATAGGACTCTGACCCTATTGTTGTTGGCCAAACATAATACACTGATCTGTGCCTCTGGGATATCGTGAACAACACGAATAATGTTAGATACACTGCTTCACGCGCCTGGAAGGCGCAGATAGCCACTGGAAATCGAAAATTAGCAAAAATTATTTTTAGCTCTTGGTCCTCTAAAATCAAGGTTATACCTATTTCCCACTCTATTTTGCCCCCTGATCGAGAATATGAATTCAGATTTTTGTAGTGACGCACGAATCTTGAGATATATAAAAATTACCACTTTGAGCATTCTGAAGCAAATTGTGGGGGATTTAGAAAGTATTACATGTAGTATGTTTTAGCTTTTTAGCCTAAGTATGCATGTGAGGTATTTGGATTATACACACACACGCACACACACAAAAATGCATATATACTAGTGGGATGATAACTTAGCACCGATGGGATTGGAGGCAGGGTGGGCAATCTCTAAGGGTCCATACTCCTTTCTCTTGAACTATGTGCCTAACATGGGTATGTTTATGCCCTTTGTGGTTGATGAATGATTATGGATCTACCTTTGACAGGTATGTCAACTTTTTATCTGTTATGGGGTAGACGATAGAGTTCCAAGTTATAGCTCACTTGGTCTCATGTCGATTATGGTTCCATCATTATTATAACAACAACAATGACATACCCAATGTGATCCCACTAGCGGGGTCTTAGGAGGTGAAATGTATGTAGACCTTATCACTACCTTATAGAGATAGAGAGGATATTTTCGAGAAACCCTCATCTCAAGAATCAAGCCTCATAAGCAAAAAATACTAGATATGGGGAAAAATGGAAAGAATTGGACAAGGACGAATGACTAATAATGAAAGATGTGATAGTATGTAAATACAAAATAATATTAAAAACTTTAACAAAAAAGTAAAAAACATAATACTAGTAATGGCAACAAAAGATATAGTTGACTACTCCTACTAGCCTACTATATCACTACCCTCACTAACCCATTAGCTTGGTACCCCAATCCGTAGCCTCCAATTCTTTCTTGAAACGCCCCAAAAAGTGCCCAAAAGTGTGCCTTGGAAATGCCCATATTCGTAATTTCCATATATCTCAAAATTCATGTGTGATATCAAAAATCTGACTTCATATTATTATTTTGGCGAGGGGGAGACATTGAGTGGGGAATGGATATTACCCGATTCTAGAAGACTGGTAGCGCAAAATGAATTTCGCAAAAATTTCATTTCCAAAGAGGGTGCACATTTGCTCCGCGATGATGTGTATTTTTCTACTAGTTTTTTTGTTCGGTCCAAGGCTTTGGGGTCTTGGTCCTAAGCTTCCCATGTGTAAAAACACCTACACTTAGTCATTTTTCTACCCCATATCATTCAAGACATTTCGCAAGACCCTCTCAAACACTTAGCCAAATATTTCACTCAAATTCAAGTGTCTCAAACTCAATCCGGATCTCAATAAATTCATTCAAGCTTTAAGTTCCAGTCAAATCTTCTTCAAGAAAATCCCTAAAGTGGATGTATGTAGGTTTCAACCATTGGGTTCTTTCATCCATGGCGCCCAACCTTCCTTTTTATGTAAATTATATGTTTTCAAGTTGATTTACTTAAGGGTATTCTTACTATGAATTTGATTATAAATTATGTTGGGGTTTTCATGAGATATGCATTGTTTAAGCATGTTTTGAGCTATGAATCTATGTTCTATGATGAGATTTGATGAAAGGTTTTAATGTATCTTGCATGAGGGTGCTACCAAGAGTTGGTGGGTTACATTAAGTTTTCTCACATAATTTCACTATTGAATTGCATGATTTTGAACTAGCATTACACACCCACCAACTTTTTGATAAAATGTCCGATTAGGGTTCTTGAGTTGTTAATGATATATTGCATGACCTATAACTTGAATGACTTTATGATGATAAAACGGAAGGTATATATGTGTTGGTTTCATGAAAAGTATCCATAGTGTTGCAAGTCACCACACCTTGTTGAAGGGGTTTATACCTCAATTACCCTGGATGGTAGGGTGTGACAACTATCAACCAATTGAGGGGTTGATACCTCAATCACCAAGGATGGTAGGGTGTGACAACCATCAACTAATTGAGAGGTTGATACCTCAATCACCATGGATAGTAGGGTGTGTCAACCATCAACCAATTGAGGTATGAATACCTCAATCATATCTTCAAGGGGGTGGTAGGCCTTGGATTTTATAATGATAGTCTCTTACTACACATATAATATGTTCTATATAAGCATGTTTACTTTAAGCATCATTCATGCATGCCATATTGCTATATGCTTGTCCATTGCCTAATAATGCATTTCGATCATGTTGCCTATCTCTTGATGTATTGCATCCTACATACTTAGTACATTCAGATGTACTAACACATACTCTATAGCTACATGATGTTACCATGTAGGAAACGGAGCTCCGCTTTATCATCCTCATCCTCCATGTGGATAATACTATCTGTTGAAGCAAGCTTGGTGACTCCTCAACTCCAAGGATAATAGATATTGATCTAATGTTGTGTAAAGACTCTTTTTTTTTGTTTAGATGCTTGTGACTATAAGGGTCAACCCGGAAAGCTGTCTTGGCCCCCGCCCAATCAATGTTAGAGGTGTTTTTGGACATGTTATGTATTTATTCTTTGATCTTTGACTCCTTTAATGATTAATGCTTTGAAAGACTTTCTTTAGTATCTTTATCCTTATTTTTATTCTCTCATTTTTCAAGTTGCGATCGGATCTATTCATTAAAAAGAAACAGGTACAAGATACTATCATTACCGCCTGGATAATTAGACATCCAACCCGTAATCGCAACGACCCAATTGCAAGAGCGGAGCTCTACCAACTGAGCTATATCCCCCCGAGCCAAGTGGAGTAGATTTTGTTAAAATTGTTCATTTGGAAATTTCCCGAAAAGCTAATCATAGGTTCTTCTCTCCATCGTTTTATTTCTTTCGCGATCAAAGATGTATAAATGATATGCTAAGAGGCTAGTTTGGGGTCCCTTTGGGTCCCCATTCACCGTGTCACATCCAGACCATAGGCTTTGGTCATGACAAACTTGGTATCAGAGCAATAGGTTGTTAATAGTCACATTCAACACACTACGTCTATTAGAGTCTTATGCATGGTTGTGAAGTACACCACAACTATGAATAAGAGGCTATGAGGAGTTTTAGGAAATATTTCCCTTCTTCATGATCCAAGTCATGTTGTAGAAATTAAGGTAAGGATTTCCCTTAATGAATGTTCTTTGCTATGCTAGATCATCCTTCTCCAAAGAGGAAGAAGAGCTCATACACCCGAAGGAAAACTAGCTCATGAAGAATTCTAAGATGTTGTTTCCATGCAATCTCAAGTTATGACTAATCAAATCAACCAAGGGGCCCAAGCCCCTCAAGCTCCTACTCTGGTATCTAGGGTAAGGGATTTCATGAGGATGAACCCACCAGAGTTTCATGGGTCTAAAGTGGATGAGGACCCTCAAGAATTCATTGATGAGGTGTACAAAGTGTTATCTATCATAGGTGTTAAATCCAAGGAGAAAGCAGAGTTGGACGCTTACCAACTCAAAGGGGTGGCCCAAATATGGTTTACTCAAATGGAAGGAGCATAAGGGAACGAAAATGTGATCTTTTAGGAGGAGTTTAAGGCCACATTTCTCAACCGGTTCTTCTCTCTTAAGCTAAGACAGGCAAAAATGATGGAGTTCAAGAATTAGAAGCAAGGATCTATAAGTGTGAGGGAGTATGCCCTCAAGTTCAACCAATTCTCTAAATATGCTCCACAAATGGTGGCTGAACCGAGCTCTAAGATGAATAAGTTTGTGATGGGTGTATCCTATTTGGTGAATAAAGAGTGTTGTGCCTCCATGTTGATGAGTTATATAGACTTGTCCTGCCTCATGACTTATGCCGAACAATTAGAGGGGGAAATTTTGAGAAAGAGAAGGGGTAATCAGGCCAAGAGGGCCCGTATTTAAGGAATGTTCCAATGTCTCAAAGGTGGCCAATTTCATTAAGGCCAAGGGTTTTCTAATGCTCCTAATAAAAGATATGCTAATGACACCAAGGCCTCAAGGGTGGTGATGTGATGCCTAATACTATGTGCCCAAGATATAGTAGAGTCCATAACAGCCCATGTTTGAGGGTCACTAATACATGCTATAGTTGTGGGGAAGTGGATCAAAAGAAGATTAATTGTCCTCATAATCCAAACAAGGGTAGAGATTGTCGTCCACAAGGCCGGGGTGCAAATGCGGTTCCTTTGGTAATGGGAGGTCAACAAGGTGGTGCCCCAAGGCACAATCTTTACTATGCACTTCAAGTGAGGCAAAGGGTAGATAAGGTGCCCGATATCATCACTGGTATATTAAAAGTCTTTGATTTTGATGTGTATGCATTGACAAACCCGGGTACTACTCTTTCTTTTGTTACTCCTTTTGTTGCCAAAAAATTTCATATTGAACCCAAATTGTTATGTTAGCCAAATGAAGTATCTACTCCCATTGGTGCATCCATTGTTGCTAAAGTGTATACAGAAATTGTCCCATTCTTATTTTGCATAAAAATTGCCTTGTGATTTTGTTGATTTTGATATGGTGGATTTTAATGTCATTCATATGATGGATTGGTTGCATGATGTTATGCCTCTATTGAATGTAGAACCCGTTAGGTCAAATTCCAATTCCCTAATGAACCCATCCTTGAGTGGGATAGTCATGATGTGGTAGTCAATAGTAGGTTTTTTTCTTGCATTGAAGCTCGAAAGTTTATTTCTAGAGGATGTCTCTATCATCTTGTGATGGTTAGAGATGTTGAGTCCAAAGTCCATCCTGTAGAGGAGGTTCCGATGGTTAATGAATTCCTTGATATCTTTCCTAACGAGCTTCCTAGTGCTCCTCCCAAAATGGAAATAGATTTTGGCACAGACCTCCTTCCCAATACCCAACCCATTTCTATTCCCCCTTACCGTATGGCCCCGATGTAGTTAAAGAAGTTGAAAGAGCAATTGGGGGATTTGTTGGAGAAGGGTTTTATTAGGCCTAGACAATCACCTTGGTGTGCACCAGTGTTGTTTGTGAAGAAGAAGGATAGTTCTCTTAGAATGTGCATTGACTACCGACAACTTAATAGAGTCACCATCAAGAATAAGTACCCTCTATCAAGGATTGATGATCTTTTTGACTAATTCCAAGGGGCTAGTCACTTCTCTAAGATTTATCTTCGGTCCGGGTATCACGAAGTGAAGGTTAGGGAGTGTGAAATTCCCAAGACGACCTTTTGGACAAGGTATGGGTACTATGAATTCTTGGTTATGTTTTCTGGGTTGACCAATGTACCGGCTATCTTCATTGGATCGTATGAATAGTGTCTACAAACCCTACCTTGATTCATTTTTAGTGGTATTTATTAATTATATCATGATTTATTCCAATAGTGAGAATGAGCATGTGGATCACTTAAGGGTGGTGTTACAAATCTTGGGGGAGGAGAAGTTGTATGCCAAATATGAGAAATATGATTTTTGGTTAAAAGAAGTTGCCTTCCTAGGTCATGTGGTGTCAGGGAATGGTATTAAGGGGGATCCTAAAAAGATAGAAGTAATTAGGAATTCGCCTAGACCTTTGACACCATCGGACATTAGATGTTTCTTGAGCTTAGGGTGTTACCACCGAAAGTATATGAATGGGTTCTCCTCTATTGCTTCTCCTATAACTAAGTTGACTCCAAAAAGGCTAAATTTATGTGGACCGATGAGTGTGAAAGCAGGTTTCAAACTTTGAAAGAGAAGCTTGTCTTTGGTCCTATCTTGTGTCTATCGGAAAGGACGGAAGGGGTTGTTGTGTATTATGTTGCCTCACGAATTGGTTTGGGTTGTGTTTTGATGCAAAATGGTAAAGTATAGCTTATGCCTCTAGGTAACTTAAGGTGCATGAAAAGAATTATCCTACCCATGATCTTGAGTTGGCCATTATGGAGAAGGTAAGGTTGATAAGAGAAAGATTGAAAACAACCCAAAGTCATCAAAAGTCCTATGCCGACATGCGGATAAGGGATCTTGAATTTAAGGTTGGTTATTGGGTCTATTTTAATGTCTCACCCATGAAGGGTGTGATTTGTTTTAGTAGGAAGAGTAAATTCATTCAAAGATTTTGTGGTCCTTATAGAGTATTTAGGAGGATTGATAAGATGGCCTATGAGTTGGAGTTACCTAATGATATGAATATCGTTCATCCAATCTTTTATATATCTATGTTGAGGAGATGTATGGGTGACCCAAGTGCCATTGTGCCTCATGATGTTATGGGTGTTGTTAAAGATAATTTGACTTATGAAGAGGTTCCGATAGAAATTTTGGATAAAGAAGTGAAGAGGTTCAAGAACAAGGATGTTGCTTCCGTCAAGGTCCTTTGGAGGAACCAACAAGTCGAGAGTGCTACATGGGAAGCCGAGGCAGACATGCAAAATCGATATCCCTATGTCTTCCATTCTACTCAAGCCTAAGAATTCAAGTACCCTGTGTGATTTCAAGTTTTATGTATCAACCCTTATGCCATTTGCATGCATTCATGTTTATGTTGACATGTTTATAGTGATTTTGACACTTATGTTGAGATTTTGAAATGATGTTAAATCACATTGTTGTGTTCTGTTAGGGCTGATCTCTTCATGATTATCCTTCTTATGTATGTTTCTTTGACATTTGGGATAGAATGTTCCCAAGAGGTGAAACATTGAACCCCGATGTGATTGGCTAGGTGTAATAAATCTCTTCTCCAACGAATCTTACAATTTCTCCTTTAACTCCTTCAACTGCGCTGGGGCCATATGGTAAGGGGGAATGGAAATAGGTCAAGTATCGACAAGGAGATCTATGCCAAAGTCTATCTCCCTTTCGGAAGGGACACTAGGAAGGTCATTGGGAAGACATCAAGAAACTCATTTACAACCGGAACCGACTTAATGGAAGGGACTTTGGACTCCTTATCTTTGACCCTCACAAAATGATACAAACACCCCTTAGAAATCAACTTATGTTCTTTAATGCAAGAGATAAACCTACTCTTTACCACGACATCATAACTTTCCCACTTAAGGATGGGTTTATTTGGAAATTGAAACTTGACCCTATGGGTTCTACAATCAATAGAAGATTAGTATGCATGCAACAAATCTATCTCAGCAATAACATCATAATTAACCATATTTAATTCAACAAGATCACAAGGTAAGATTTTATGCAAGATGCGATACGGACAATTTCTATACACTTTCCTAGAAACAATAGATGAACCAATAGGAGTAGACACCTCATAAGACTCATGCAACAACTCGGACTCAACAAGGAACTTTTTAGCAATAAAAGGGGTAACAAAGTAGAGGGTGACACCCGAATCAATCAAAGCATATGCATTAAAGTCAAAGATTTTCAATATACCAGTAATAATATCGGGGACCTCACGAATCCCTTGCCTCCCATGTAGAGCATAAAATCGATTGTGCCTCGGGGCACTAACTTGAGGACCACCTTTACCCAATTGAACCGCGTTTGTACCCCTGACCTTGCCACAGTTCTTGGACAATCTATCTTCTTGTGACAAAGCTCCTAACAACCAATGCACGCATTAGAATCCTTCAAACATGGGCTATTATGACTCTTCCCACCTCTAGGGCACACATCTTTAGGAGCCATACCACTAACACTTTGAGTCCTAGGGAAGTCATTGGCAAACCCCCTATTAGTAGCATGAGAAGGCCCTTGGCCTTGTTGAAACCTAGAACCCTTTTGGAACTTACCCTCAAAATGAGCCCTCTTGGCCTCATGGACCCTCCTCTTTCTCATCTTTTCCTCCTCCATTTGTTCAGCATATGTCATCAACCGAGACAAGTCTATCTCACTAATTAGTAAGGTAGACTGACATTCTTCAATCACCGAGTCAGAAACCCCCATCGCAAATTTATTCATCCTATATCTAGGATCGACCACAAAATGAGTAGCATACTTTGACAGTTGATTAAACTTGAGAGCATACTCCGTCACACTCATAGAACCTTGTTTGAAGTTCATAAAATCTACCAACTTTGCTTCCCTAAGCTCAAGAGGGAAAAATCGATCAAGGAAAGCCAATTTGAACTCCTCCTAAAGTATCACATAACCATTTCCCTTCTCCCCCTTCTATTGATCATACCAAATTTGATCTAGCCTTTTTGAGTTAGTACACCACCAACTCCGCCTTTTCATTCGACCTACCACCCATGATATTTAAGATTTTGTAAACCTCATCAATGAACTCTTGTGGATCTTCATCCACCTTTGACCAATAGAAAACCAGAGGATTCATCCTCATGAAGTCCCTTACCCCAGCTCTTGTGGGTAGTAACATGAGGGGCTTGGTCCCCTTGATTGACTTGGTTGGCCACGTCTTGGCATATATAGTGAGAACATCCAAGAACTCACCATTGGTAGGTTGCTCCTCAAGAGTTTGGGCCCATCTTCTTCTAGTATTTGGCATGATTTAGCATAGCAAAGAACAATCGTTAGGAGGAAAAAACTTACCATAACTCTATTGTGGAGAAGTGAAACAATCGAAGGGAAACATTTCCTAAAACGAAGGGAAACATTTTCTAAAATGCCTCATAGCCTCCTATTCATAGTCATGGCACTCTCCACATCCATGAATAGGACTCTAATCAGGGCAATTTATTGGAATTTGAGGATAAATCAACCTAGTGCTCTGATACCAAGTTTGTCATGATCCAACCTTAGGGCCTAGATATGACACGACGAATGAAGAACCGAAAGGAACCGCAAACAAGCCTCTTAACTTGTCATTACGCATCATTGGTCACGGAAGCATATATGAGACATAAAAGAGTAAGAATAGGGGGCAAAGGGCTAATGGGAGGGCATGCATAACATTATAATTAAGAGACAAGAGTCAAAGCTCATAACGTATATACATAATATGTCCAACAAACACCTCTAATACATAGATAAGAGTGGGGGCCAAGATAAAGAAACTGGGATCACCCTCATAGTCAAAATATAATATAAGAAGAATATCCCAGTACATAACAAGAAAACATATACTAAGGCCCCCAAAATGGAGGACTCACCAACCAGCTTGAGTATCACCGAACTAGCCACGTGGAGGGGGATGATTAACTTGGGCTCCGGTTCCTGCATGGTGATATCATGTAGGCAAGAGTATGCGATAGTACGTTTATATGTACTAAGTATGTAGGATGCAATGCAACAAGAGATGGGCATCACAATCAAAATGCATAACAATAGGCAATAGATAACATTTACCAATATAGCATGTATGCTCAATACTAAAGCAAAACATGCTTATCATATATGTATAATAGACAAAGCTAGATTTCCAAAGTACAAATCCCTTGATAGGTTAGTGATGATGCTGCCTCATCACTTAGGTGGTGAACTACTAACATTTCACTCGACTGGTGATATTGTCGTCCCATCGCCTAGGTGGAGAAGTACATAGCCTTCACTCGGTTGATGAGTACAAACTCCCATCTACGTTAGTGATGATGCTGCCCCACCTACGTTAGTGATGATACTGCCCCATCACTAGGTGGAGAAGTACAAACTCTTCACTCAGTTGATGAGTACAAATCCCCATCTCGGTTATCTGGGTTCCAAGACCTCCCAGATTGGGCATGGTCCAATGCAACACTTTATATAGGATAAATCATACACATAAGCTCATTTCATCATCATAACATCAATTATATCATATATTATGGTTTGTGCCTTCAATTCCTCAAGAAATATAGCCGGAAATTTTAAGAAACAATTAGAGAGTGTGAAATGGTACTATAGAACCATGCTACTTAGAGATGAAATCATGCAAGAAAATCCCATGTAAAACCATCAATCAACACCTTGCAACACATCAAGCAATATACATCAAAACCGCTCACAAAATCTTACATTAGATCCAAGATTTATAGCTCAAAACATACCAAAACAGTCACAACTTTACCCAGCTTTAACATAGTTCATAGACATGTTCATAATAGTAAACCTATTTTTGGAATCAACTTTAAATCATGAAAATTGAGTAAAAAGGAGATTAGGAACAAATGGCTAAAACCTACAAACCTTAGCTTTGAAGAAGCTCTAGATGAAAACTTAAAATGGAGGCTTGAAGCTTGAATAAAATCCTTAGTTTTGGATAAGGGTTTTGCGACTTGAATTTTTGGAGTGGAAATATGGCTAAATGTTTGAGTGAGTATTGGGATATATTTTTGGTAATATGAGGGTGAAATTTGGCTAAGTATAGTTAAAAACACGTTTGAGAACACTTAGGCCTAACATTTTGAAAATTTTGGGTGAAATAAAAAAAAATAGATTCCAGTTTTACACAGGTGCGCATCGCGGAAGTGGCACACAAAACTTTCTGGAATTTGCATTTTCAAAATCCATAATTGCTAATCTTTCGCTCTTAAATCGAGTTAGACCCTTTGTCACCTAATTTTGACTCCCTAAACAAGAATATAAAGTTAAATTTTTGATATCGTACATGTATTTTGATATATATGGAATTTAAAATTTTGGGCATTCCAAGGTACATTTTTGGGCACTTTTTGGGGTCATTTCAGGAGCCATCTTTCTTTGCGAACAAAGAGCACTAGAGCACCTCATGGAGATATACTTGGCCTAATAAAGCCTTTATTAAGTAAGTCCTTCAGTTGTTCCTTCAATTCTATTAGCACTACAACAACCATTTTGTAAGGAGGAATAGATATAGGTTGCATATTAGGAAGAAATTTTGTACCAAAATTGATATCCCTTTCAAGGGAATACCTGGAAGCTTATCGAGGAATACTGTCGGGAATTCATTCATAATAGTGATTCACTAAAGGGTAAGTTGCCAATATATATGCCCTGTCTTCTAATAATGGTAATCTGCACTTTGACCCTTTCCACACTGCCCATTATGAAGCTTATTGCATTGTGCACATGGAGGATTAGGCTATCTTATTTGTGCAGAATACTCTTGTCAATGGCTATCATGTTGATCTAAACTATGCCTTGGTTATGATAAAATACAATGATCAAATCTTTGGCCCTTCATCTATGATGGGAGATTACCCACTGACATAGGTGGATATCTATGAAATGGGGGCCTAAATTAACCCATGGCTCCCTATAAGACACCATTATACGAGCCCTCCTATTATGTTTTATGTTTTTTTTCTGGGTATGCTGAATTTTACGAGAAAGGTCCTCCGTAGTCTAAGCAAAAGCCTGTATATGAAAAATATTTACACCAACTTATAAAAGTGGCTATCCTGTAGTCTCTGATTAAATAAGCCCCCGAACTTCCACATAGCTGTCAACTTTGGCACTAATGGTACGTACAATATTAAATGCATGACTAACTATTGAATTGAACCTAAGGCTGCACTCTCTTGCACTCATATCCCCCTGGCTCAATCGATAAATCGGTCAAGGCAGGCCTCCTGAATCTCCTGGGATAGTAATGGGCTAAGTGCCTTAGGGAAATCTTCCTACTCTTCTGGAGCAACATTAAACCCTCTATACTTCTCCCATGCCTAGTACCACAAGATGGCGACATCATGTAGTTGAAAAGAATCCAACTATACATCACCCCCATTATCTATACACATGGTCTATAAAGTCTTGGGATCCTCAGTCGGACTGGGTCCTATAAATACCGGAGGGGCCAAGTGATGAAACTTTTGTTCCTTTGAGCATTCTGTTTGATCCCTTGTAATGTGTGCTCTAAGATCTAGTTGTATCTCATGAATAGAGACCATCCTATTAGTAGCCAGATAGCCTCCTTTATCCTCTACTCCCCAGTCTTTGGTGGGATTGGGTGTACTAGACCTACTTGGGCCCCAACAAGTGTTGGTGAATCTGGTACCATGGGCACTGGAGACTCCCTATGTGCCTCAATAGGGAATATATCCACCTGACCAGTAAAGGAATGATTGGTACCTTCTCTCAGATCCACACGTATCTCATGTTGTGTCGTCTCCTTAGCATAGGGAGCCCATTCAATACAAACAACATAGCATGATTCAGATTTCATATGTTCCTACAACTTTGCTCTGTACCACGATATATTAAGTAAAAGAAATGTAACCACCCCTAAATTCCTCGTAGCCTCCTGATTATAAGTGTAGTGAACAACACACCCATAAACTAGAATCTACTAGACACGGCATTGTGGACTCCCTTGGACATGACCTACTCTGATACCATGTTTTTCACACCTCAAAAAGAGGGGAGGGGTGGCTGGTACTCAATACCATTAATGCTAGAGTAAGCCACTGAACATGCTATTTAACTAACTAGGGGAAAAAGAAAATTAGGTAGCATGGTAACTAAAAAAACTAATGTAACGATCCCAAAAAAGGCCCAAAAATGTACCACGAAAGTGCTTCGAATTGTAATTTCTATATATCTCAAAATCCATACATTATTTCGAAAATCTGACTTCATATTCTTGCTCAAGGGGTCAAAATTAGGGGAAAAAGAGTTTAACCCCGACTTTAGAGCGAATGAATTACAATTTCAAATTTCAAAGTGACGAATACCAGTGAGGTAAGCGCGTTGCAGGTGCAACGCGCCTCAGAGTTAAAAAGTGTCTAGTTTTTTATTTCGGTCCCAGACTTTTAAGTCTTGGGCCTAAACCCTCCCCTATGAGAAAATACTTATACTTAGCCATTTTCACCTTGATATCATTCTAAACATTCTCCAATACTCATTCAAACACTTAAGCCAAATATTTTACTCCTAAACTCAGGTCTCAAAACCCTCCATGTATCTAAGGATTTTCTCTCAAGCTTTCAAGTCTCCATCTCCAATCTTCATCTAGTTCATCTCCAAAGCTAAGGTTTGTGGGTTTCTTTCATGGGTCCCCTTTAACCCATGATACCCAAGTTTCCTTTTGCTTTAATTTACATGATTTAAAGTTGATTTACAATTGGATATATCTCATTATGAAAATCACTGCACACTATGTTGGGGCTTATGAAATTTTGATTGTTTTGCTATGTTTCAAGCTATGAAACCAAGGTCTATTGTAAGATTTGATGAAGAGTTTTGATGTATATTACTTGAGGGTGTTACTAAGTATCTATTGATGGTTTTACACTGATTTTTCTAGCATGATTTCACTCTTGAATTGCATGATTTTACACTAGCATTACACACTCTCTAAGTGTTTTATGAAATGCCCAGTTATGGATTATTAAGGAATTGAAGGTCCAATGCATGTCTTATGAGTTAAATAACTATATGATGATGGTATGATGATGAAAAGAAATATATGTATATGATGATGAAAGGACTATGTATGTGTGTGTGTATATATATATATATCATATTATCTCTATATATAATGTTTGGGATGACCAAGCCTAGCTCGGGGGGTTTTAGGCCCGGATAACCTATTAAGGGGTTGGTACCTTGATCGCCTAGCTCAGGGGATGGTAGGCCTGGGTAACCTTGTTGAGGGTTGGTACCCATCAACCATGATGGGGGGCTTGTACTCTGTCAACCTTGCTGGGGGTTTCTACTCCGTCAACGTCGGGAGGGGGGGTTTGAACTCTATCAACTTCATGAAGGGGTTTGTACCTCTTGCACCTATCTAAGTTGGTGGTAGGCTTGGGTTGCACTATAATGGTCACTCCTTACACTCAGTTTATGTTCTATGAAAACGTAGTTTCACTTCAAATATCATTCAAGATATCATGTTGGTAGTATGTTATTTATTGCTTATGAGTATGCATTTTTCTTATGATACCTATCTATTGTTGCATTGCATCCTACATACTTAATACATTCAAATGTACCAACTACTCTATGCCTACATGATATCACCAAGTACGAACCAGAGCTCTTGTTCATTCTCGGTGTGGCTAGACGGATTGTTCAAGTTAGCTTATGGTGAGTCCTCAACTCCCGGGAAAATATCTATCTTCTCTCAAGCATATGTTTAGACTATATATTTGGATTACCTATTGTTATTATCATGAGGGTGAGCCCAGTTGCTTGTCTTGACCCCCGCTCTTATCTATGTAGTAGAGGTGTGGTTGGACATGATATGTGTCTTTGCTTTGAGATTTGAATCTCTTGTTTCTTGATGTTTACTATATGGAAATTCACCCTAAGTCTCATTTCCCCTTGTTTATGCTTATCTGTTATTGTCATTTTAATTGCTTCCATAATCAAGCATGTGTAATTATATGCTATGAGGCTTGTTTGGGGTTCCTTCTAGTTCCCCATTCGTCGGTCACGTCTAGGCCATAGACTTTGGTCGTGACAAAGATGGTATTAGAGCACTAAGTTGTTGGATCCTCAGCGTCCAATATCCAACATCGATTAGAATCTGATTCATTATTGTGAAGCACGCCAAAACTATGAATAAGAGGCTATGAGGTGATCTAGAAAATATTTCACTTCTTCATGATCTATCTCGTGCGATGGAGTTAGGTCCTCTAGGGCTTATTGCTATACCTAACTGTTACATTATAAGATATGTCTCAAGCTACTTAGGATGGTGTTATGATGAATGCGGAGGTTCGCAATGCTTTATGGACATTGGCCAAAGTAGCGACAAAGTTAGAAACTCACCTCGATAAATGAGTGGGTGCCCCTGAGACTATAATTGGTAAAAGGAGAGGTAGTGAGGCCAAAAGGTCCTGTATTGAAGGAAAGTTCTAAAGTCTCAAGGATAGAGGTGATGCTATATGTCCAACAGGTGGTAAGGTTCACAGGGGCCCATGTTTCAAAGGCACCAAAGCTTGTTTCGATTGTGGTGAAGTGGGACATAAGAGGAAGGATTGTCCTCGTAAGCACAGTAAGATTAAAGGAGGTGATGGTGTGATGACTACCCCAAGTGCGAAGGGTGTAGGCAGTACCATGGTGGCCCATGCTTAAGAAAGACGAATGCTTTCCATGCATGTAATAAAGTGGGTTACAAGCTAGTGGATTGTCCGTATGTTTAAAGGAAATGTAAAGGTGGTCGACCTTTAAATCAAGGTGGTGATTTCGTTAAAGTGACTCAAGAAGTGGATAAGGTGCCCGATGTTGCTACCGGTACGTTAAAATTTCCTTTGGTTTTGATGTGTTTGCATTGATGGGATGGTGTGCCATTATTTCATCCATTATTCATTTGCTTGCTAGCGGCGTTCAGGTGTGTCTCGAACTCTTATTGGGTGTCTAGCTCATCAGTAAGCCTATTTTTATTTGAGATTTCATGCGTGTTGCTCCATGTTCATATTGCATTAGTTCTTTCCTTTTGACTTGTTTGATTTGTTGTGGTGAACCTTGATGTTATATTTGGGGTAGATTAGTTGCATGGGTGTTGTGTCTTCCTTGATGTGGGGCCCATAGAGTTAAGTTTCGATTCTTTATTGAGTCCGTCTTTGAGTGTGGGGGCTTGTAATGTGCTTGCTAAGGTGTAAGTCTGTTTGTTGTCTTAAGGTATAATTATTCTCAAAGGGTTTCCCCCATGTTCTTATTGCATAGGGTTTTGTCTTCTGATTTTGGTTGAATTTAGTTTGTTGGATTGGAGGTCTTGAGATGGGTTGGCTACTTGCATACTATGTCTCCTTTGATTGTAGAACCCATAAGGTTGTCATATGATGGTTAAGAATGGTCGATCTATTTGGTTAACTGCAATGATTTAGTCACTTCTCTAAGGTTGATCTTGGGTTCTAGTTTGTTCCCAAGTGAAGATGAGAATAGGTAGTACCCCTAAGTGTTTTTTCGGATTAGAAGTGAGCCTTTCTAGTATGTTGGAGTTGTTTGGTTGACTATACACCTACTATGTTTATGTATTTCATGAATAGGGTCTTTAGTCCATTCCTTGTTATTCTTGTGGTGGTTTCTTGTGATGAAGTATGGATTTATATAGAACTTGTGAACCATTTGGAGGTAATGGTTCAAATCCTAGGGTAGGAGAAGTGGTATGCTAAGTATGTGAAGTGTGAAATGTGGTTAAAGAAGGTTACCACCTTAGGTCGTGTGTGTCGGAGGATGGTATTAAGATTGATCTTAAGGAGATATACATGAATATAAATTGGCCTAGACCTTTGACTCCCTTGGATATTAGGAGTTTCTTGGACTTAACGGGTTACCACTGAAGGATTGTGAATGGGTTCTCTTCTATTTCTTCTCCCATGAATAAATTGATCCAAAAGAAGGCTATGTTTGTGTGAACCGTTGAGTATAAGAGGAGCTTCTAAACCTTGAAAGGTAAGTTTGTGTCCGCTCCTATCTTGTGTCTACCGGAAGGGTTGGAAGGGTTTGTTGTGTATTGTGATGTCGCCCGGATTTGTTTGGGTTTTGTGTTGATGCAAGATGGTTAGGTGGAAGTCTATGCTTTTAATTTAATTAAGATGCACGAGAAGGGTCATCCTACCTATGAATTTGAGTTAGCCGCCAGGGCTTTTGCTTTGCAAATTTGATGTCATTGATTGTATGGGGTGCATGTTGGTGTGGTTGTCGTCCACTAGAGTATCCTATATGTGCTCACTTAGAGGGATCTTAGCTTGAGATGAGGAGGTAGTTAGCACTTTGTAAGGATTGTGATATGAGAGTGCATTATCATCCCGATAAGGCAAATATGGTGGCGGATGCTTTGAGTAGGGTGTCTATGGGTATCCTAGCTCATGTTGATGGTGATGTTGTTGTTGTGGATGGTTCTAGGCCTCTCCTTAGTTAAAAAGGTGATAGGAAAGCAAGATATTGATTCCTCCTTGTTAAAATTGAAGGCCTTGGTAAAAGAGAGCAAGGTGGAGGTTTTCTCCCAAGGGGGAGATGGTGCCCTTAGGAACCAAGGTAGGTTGTATGTACCTTGTGTTGATGGCTTGATAGAAGAGATCCTTGATGAGTTCCATAATTCTTCTTATTCTATCCCAGTTCCACTAAAATATGTAGAGACCTGAGGGATGTGTATTGGTGGGGAGGCATGAAGAGGGACATTGCCAAATTTATTTCCGATTTTCATAGTTGTCAACAAGTTAATGCCAAGCATCAAAGGCCAGGTGGCCTAACCCAAGACATATAGATCCGTACTTGGAAGTAGGAGGAAATTGACATGGACTTTGTGTTGGATTACCCAAGACTAAAAAGGGTTTTGTTTCTATTTGTGGGTGGTTAATAGGATGACGAAATTGGCTCACTTTCTACCGTTTAAGACTACTTATGATGCTGAAGAGTATGTTAAACTGTATAATCATGAGTTGGTGAGATTACTCGTGGATATGCTTAGGGCTTCTGTATCAGAGCTAAAGGATAGTTGGGACGATCATCTTCTATTGACTGAGTTTTCCTATAGCAATAGCTATCACTCTAGCATTAGTATGGCTCATTTTGAGGCTCTCTATATGGTAGGCATTGTAGATCACCGGTTTGTGGTTTGAAGTGGGAAAGATGACCTCATTAGGTCTGAATCTAATTGTGGAGGACATGGAGGAGGTGAGATTGGTTAGGAAAGGATGAAGTATCCTAAGGTCGTCAAAGTCATATGCCGGTGAGAGGAGCAGGGATCTTGGATTTTAAAATTGGTGATTAGGGGTAATTAAAGGCTTCACTCATGAAAGGTATGGTTTACCCCGATAAAGAGGGAGTCGGGTTCATGGTTGTGAGTCTTCATAGGGTGTTGAAGAGGGTTAGTGAAGTTGCATAGGAAGAGGAAGTGCCTATGGATGAGGGTATGGTTCGTCCGATTATTCGTGTTTCTAGTATTGAGGAGGTGTGTTGGTGATTCAAGTGTAATAGGACTGTTGAGGTTGTGTACGTTATGGGAGATAAGTTGTCCTATGAAGAGGTTTGGTGGAGAAGTTGGGTCGATATGAGTAAAGGTTGAACTGTGAGGGTGTAGTGTTTTTGAAGGCCCATCGGGAGAATCGTCAAGTCGATAGTATATCTCGTGGAGCCGAATTGGGCATGGAGAGTAATATTTGTATCTCTTTCATTCTACTCAAACTTATGATGTCACGTAAAGTCCTTTTATGATTCCAAGTCTTGTGTTTCAACTCCTATGTCATTCCATGCATTCATTTTTATATTGAGAAAGTTAATGGTGATTTTAACACTCATGTTGAGATTTTGAAAATGGGTTTTAAATTACTGTTGTATTCTTGTTGGGCTGCTTAGTTCATGATTACTCCTCTCATATACGTTTCTTTGACATTCGGGGATGAATGTTCCCAAGGGGAAGATATTGTAATGACCCAAAAAAAGTGCCCGAAAATGTGCCTTGGAAGTGACCGAAAATGTAGTTACCATATATCTCAAAATCCGTGCGTTATTTTAAAAATTCGACTTCACATTCTTGTTTAGGGGGTCAAAAATAGGGGGAATAGTGTCTAACTCCGATTTTAGAGCAAATGAATCACAATATCAAATTTCAATGTGACGAATTCTAGTGAGGTTAGCGAGTTTCAGGCGCGATGCGCCTCAATGATAAAAAGTGTCCAATTATTTATTTTGGTCCAAGACTTTTAAGTCTTGATCCTAAACCCTCCCATATGATAAAATACCTATACTTAGCCATTTTTCATGCTCATATCATTCTAAACATTCCCTAATATTTTACTCCTAAACTCAAGTCTCAAAACCCTCTCCAGATCTAAGGATTTCCTCTCAAGCATCAAGTCTCCATCTCCATTCTTTACCAAGTTCATCTCCAAAGATAAGGTATGTGGGTTTATTTCATGGGTCCCTTTAACCCATGATACCCAAGCTTCTTTTTACTCTAATTTACATCATCTAATTTACATCATTTAAAATTGATTTACAATTGGGTCTATCTTATTATGAAAATCACTGCGCACTATGTAGGGGCTTATGAAATTGTGATTGTTTTGCTATGTTTTGAGCTATTAAACAAAGGTCTATTGTAAGATTTGATGAAGTGTTTTGGTGTATATTACTTCAGGGTGTTACTAAGTATCTATTGATTGGTTTATCCTGATTTTTCTAGCATGATTTTACTCTTGAATTACATGGTTTTACACTAGCAATACACACTGTCTAAGTGTTTGATGAAATGGCCAGTTATGGATTCTTGAGGAATATAAGGTCCAAGGCATGTCTTATAAGTTAAATGATTATATGATGATGAAATGATGATGGAATTATGATGAAAAGTAATGTGTGTATATGATGATGAAAAGGGTGTATATATACATATACATATATGATATTATCTCCATATAGTGTTGGGGATTACCAAGCCTAGCTTGGGGGTTTGTAGGCTCAGGTAACCTATTGAGGGGTTGGTAACTTGATTGCCATGCTCTAGGAGTGGTAGGCCTGAGTAACTTTGTTGGGGGTTGGTACCCATAAACCTTAATTAGGGGTTTGTACTCTGTCAACCTTGATTGGGGGGTTTGCACTCCGTAAACTCCGGTAGGCGATTTGTACTCCATCAACCTCATGAAATGGTTTGTACCTCATGTGCCTATCCAAAGGGGTGGTAGGCCTTGGCTTGCACTATAACGGTTACTCCTTACACTTGTATTATGTTCTATATAAGCATGGTTTTACTTCAAGGATCATTCATTGATGTCATATTGTTAGAGTGTTATTCATTGCTTATGAATATGCATTTTGCTTGTGATGCCTTTCTATTGTTAGAATGCATCCTACATACTTAGTATATTCAAACATACTAATGCATACTCTATGCCTACATGATTTCACCATGTAGGAACCAGAGCTCCTATTGACTCTCCTTATGGCTAGACGGATTGTTCAAGTTAGCTTATGGTGAGTCCTCATGTTCGGGGACAATATCCACCTTCTCTCAAGCTTATGTTTAGAGTATATCTTGGATGTTTGGATTACCTATTATTATTATTATCATGAGGGTGAGCCCGATTATTTGTCTTGTCCCCTACTCTTATCTATGTAATAGAGGTGTTGTTGGACACGATATATGTTTATGCTATATGTTTTGACCCTCTTGTTTCTTGATGTTTATGATATGTATGTTCACCCTTAGTCCCAATTCCACTTGTTTATACTTATCTTTTATTCTCATTTTAATTGCTTCCGCGACCAACGTAATCATATGATATGATGCTTATTTGGGGTTCTTCGGGTTCCCCATTTGTTGGTCACATCTAGGCCCCAGACTTGAGTCGTGATAACTAAGCCTGGACTGTCTAGATCATGACCTGGGCAATAGCAAATTAGGTATATCACGATAGATAAACAAAAATGATAAAGTAATAGCTAGCCTACAAGGCTGCAACAACAGAGGTATGACTGTATATTGAAAGGCAAAAAAAACCAACCTAAAATAACACGTCCACAATAGCTTCTAAGAGAACCACCAATATTTTTTGGATAAGGCCCCGACTATAACCAAACGTACAATAAAAAGTAAGCATCCAGTGAAAGATCCAGAAAGAGGTGGAGCTTACCTACTCATAGCTGAATGGGGCTCTAGTGGAGGGGTAAATCAGAATCACTACTTGAACCTGCGCACACAGAAGAAAATGCAGCATCCCAAAGCAAAGGGATGTCAGTACGAATAAACATGTTGTCACGACCCAAGCCTAGGGCCTAGATGTGACAGCAAATGGGGAACCCGAAGGAACCCCAAACAAGCCTCATAGCATATGATTACACATCCTTGGTTGCAAAAGCAATTAGAATGACAACAAGAGATAAATAAACGATGGGATCTGATAATAAGGATAAATTCCCATATCATAAACATCAGTCGTTAGAGTCAAGCTCATAGCATAGATACATGACATGTCAAGCAACACCTCTACTAGATAGAAAAGAGTGGGGGACAGGGAAAGCAACTGGCTCACCCTCATAGTCAATACAAAAGGCAAAGACGAAAAAGTCTTAGTACATAGCAATAGATCATAAGTAATGTCCCTGGAGTGGAGGACTCACCAACAATCTTGATGAAAGTCGCACTAGCCACGTGGGGGAGGATGATCAATCGGTACACCGATTCCTACATGGTGACATTATGTAGGAATAGAGTATGCATTAGTATGTTTAAATATACTAAGTATGTAGGATGCAATCAACAAGAGGTAGGCATCATAGGCAAAATGCATAACCGTAAGCAATAGATAGCATACTAACAATATGACATGCTTGAATGATACTTGAAGTAAGCCCATGCTCATATCGAACATAGTACGAGTGTAAAGAGTGACCATTATAGTGCAAGCCAAGGCCTACTACCTCGTTGGATAGGTTCATGAGGTACTAACCCCTTCATAAGGTTGATGGAGTACAAATCCCCACCGAGGTTGATGGAGTACAAACCCCTCATCGAGGTTGACAGAGTACAAATACCTAATCAAGGTTGATGGGTACCAACCCCCAGCAAGGTTACTCGAGCCTACCACCCTTCAAACTAGGCGACCAAGGGACCTAACCCCTCAATAGGTTACCTGGGCCTCAAACCCCCGAGCTAGGCTTGGTCATCCCCAACACTATATAGAGATAATATCATATATGAATACACTCCTTTCATCATCATATATATTCACCCTTTTTCATCATCATTCCACCATTATTTCATCATCATTACATCATCATATAGTCATTCAACTCATAAAACATACATTGGAACTTTCATTTCTTGAGAATCCATAACCGGACATTTTATCACACTTAGAGGGTGTGCAATGCTAGTGTAACACCATGAAATTCTAGAGTGAAATCATCCTAGAAAAATCAGTGCAAATCCATCGTTAGATGCTTAGTAACACCCCCAAACAATATACATCAACACTTTTCATCAATCCTCATTATAGACCTTAGATTCATAGTTCCAAACATAGTAAAACAATCACAATTTCATAAACCCAACATAGTGTGCATTGATTATCATAATACATAAGACCTATGAATAAATCAACTTTAAATCATGCATTTTTTGAGTAAAGAAAGCTTGGGTATCATGGGTGAAAGGAACCCATGAAAGAAAGTCACATACCTTAGCTTTGGAGAAACTCTTGATGAAAATTGAAAATAGAGGCTTGAAGCTTGAAGGAAATCCTTAGTTCTGGATGAGAGTTTTGAGACTTGAGTTTAGGAGATAAAATATTGGCTAAGTGTTTGAATGAGTATTGGCGAATGTTTAGAATGATATGAGGGAGAAAAAAAAAGTTAAGTATGGGTATTTTTATGTTTGGGGACACTTAGGCCCAAGACTTCAAAGTCTTGGACCGCAAGAAAATAACTAGGCAGAAAAACATCAAGTCCACGTTGCGGACAGGATGCGAAAGTCCATTTTCTTCATTTGTGCACCCTTGGCGCATCGGACCAGGGGCACCAATAGTTCTTTGGAAATTGACATTTGGAAAATTGAAATTGCTACCGTTGCTCTATAATTTGACTTAGATTCTTTTTCCCCTAATTTCGACCCCCTGAATAAGAATATGAAGTCAGATTTTCGATATCATGCATGGATATTTAGATATATAAAATTTATGATTTTGGGCACTTCCGAGGCATATTTTCAGGCACTTTTTCAGGTCATTTCAATATCTCCCCCTTGGGAACATTCGTCCCCGAATGTTAAAGAAATGTATATGAGAGACACAAACATGACACTTTCAACCCACATAGAGATATAACAATGCACTTAAACATCATTTCAAAAATCGTATCATAAATGAAAAATCATCATGAACTTGTTAATTTAAACATGAATACATTTCCTCAACATGGACACATGGAACACCGTATGAACTAATTCCATCTCCCTAGGCAACCTGAACTCATAAGCTACCTTGCCAACCCTTTTCATGACCTTATAAGTACTAACATATCTTAGGCTCGACTTTCCCTTCATACCAAAACAGACCACACCCTTAACGGGTGAAACCATTAGGTAGACCCAATCACTACCTTTGAATTCAAGGACACTTCTTCTCACATCAGTATAGGATTTTTGGCGACTATGGGCCATCTTCAACCTTTCTCTAATATTCCTAACCTTCTCAAGAGCCTCTATAACTAGACCTGGTCTCAACAAATCTACCTCACCAACCTCAAACTAACCAACCGGTGATCTATAACGTCTCCCGTAGAGAGCGTCAAAAGGATCTATACCGATGCTAGAATGATAGCTATTGTTGTAGGCAAACTCAATTAACTGAAGATAATCATCTCAATTACCTAGACGTGACCAGCGAATGGGGAACTCCAAGGAACCCTAAGGAACCCCAAACAAGCCTCATAGCAAATGATTACACATCTGTGGTCGCGGAAGTAATTAGAATGAGAATAAGAGATAAATGTAAACAAGGGGAATAGGGACTAAGGGTAACTTCCATATCATGAACGTCAAGAGTCAATAGAGTCAAAGCTCATAGCGTAGGTACATAACATGTTCAACAACACCACTACTATATCGATAAGAGCAGGGGCCAATACAATACAACCAGGCTCACTCTCAAGTTAATACATAAGTCAAAGAGAAAGTCTTAATACATAGCAAGAGATCATAAGTAACATCCCCGGAATAGAGGACACAACAACAAGCTTGATAGAAGTCGTATTAGCCACGTGGATGAGGATGATGATCAAGCGGTGCACCTATTCTTACATGGTGATATCATGTAGGCATAGAGTATGCATTAGTACATTTGAATGTACTAAGTATGTAGGATGCAATGCAACAAGAGATAGATATCATAGGCAAAATGCATAATCATAAGTAATGAATAGTATACTGGCAATATGATATGTATGAATGATGCTTGAAGTAAAACCATGCTTATTAGATCTTAATACTAGTGTAAGGACTGACAATTTTAGTGTAACCCAAGGCCTACCACCCCCTTGGATACGCATATGAGTTACTAACCTCTTCATGAGGTTGATGGAGTAAAACCTCCCATCGAGGTTGACACAGTATAAACCCTCCATTAAGGTTGATCGGTACCAACCTCCAACAAGGTTACCCAGGCCTACCACCCCTTGATCTAGGCAACCAAGGTACCAAACCCTTGATAGGTTACATGGGCCTACAACCCCCCGAGCTAGTCTATGTCATCCCCAACACTATATAGAGATATATCATATATATATAGTCCTTTCATCATCATATACTTATATTTCTTTTCATCATTATTCCATCATCATTCTATCATCATTTCATCATTATATAGACATCTATCTTATAAGACATACATGGACCTTCAATTTCTCAAGAATCCACAACTGGGCATTTTATCAAACACTTAGAAGATGTGTAATTCTAGTGTAAAAGCGTGCAATTCAAGTGTGAAATCATGCTAGAAAAATCAGTGTAAAACCATCAATAGATACCTGGTAACACCCTCAAACAATATACATCAATACCCTTCATGAATTCTCACAATAGACCCTTGCTTCATAGCTCCAAACATAGGAAAATAGTCACAATTTCATAAACCCAACATAGTGTGCAGTGATTTCCATAATAGATAAGACCCATGAATAAATCAACTTTAAATCATGCAATTTTGAGTAAAAAGAGTTTGGATATCATGTGTGAAAGAAACCCATGAAAGAAATCCACATACCTTAGATTTGGAGATGAATATGATGAAAATTGGAGATGGAGACTTGAAGCTTTTAGAAGACACTTGAGATCCAGCAAGAGTTTTGAGTCTTGAGTTTAGGAGTGAAAAATTTGGCAAAGTGTTTGAGTAAATATTAGGGAATGTTTAGGATGATATGAGGGTGAAAAATAGTTAAGTATAGGCATTTTCACATTTGGAAACACTTAGGCAAAGACTTAAAAGTCTTGGACCAAGACTTAAAATTCTTAGACTTAGTTAAAAAAACAGAGACTTTTTTATACAGAGGTGCATCGCGGAAGTGACGGGGATTCCTCTCTGGAATTTGTATTCTGGTAATTTTTGATTTTAACAGAGTTTCTCTAAAATCGGGGTTAGACCCTTTCCCCCATAATTTGGACCCCCTAAACAACAATATGAGGTTGGATTTTAAATATCACGTATGAATTTTGAGATATATGAAAATTACGATTGTGGGCAATTCCGAGGGATATTTTCGGGCATTTCTTGGGTCGTTTTAGTAAGACCGAGACACCACATGACCACGGAACAATACTTATGAACCTTCTAGCAACAATAGTCTCAACAAAGCGGTAATCACCAAGAGATTCACATAGCAACTCGGGACACACACTGGATGGCCACAAGCAACAAAAAAACAATGAAGGGAACAGTGGCACTTAGACCCAACAACGCATACACTTCTAAGTTAAGGAAACTTCAATATACTGGTAGCAACATTTGGTGCCTCATATACCTCTTGCCTCCTTTGAAGAGCATAGAACCAATTACGTCTTGGAGCATCCCCTTGATCAACACGACCATCTTTATCCTTATTTTGAGCATATAGGCAATTTGGAATTTTGTGGCCCATTTTTCCACATCTAAAGCATCCACCCGTGTTCCTCCAACATGCACCAACATGTTTCCTACTGCACTTTATGCATATAGGATGATTCACCCCATTATCTCCTTGGGGAATTATGTTTGATACCCCATTCTTAGCGACTATCTTACTTGGAGGATCATTGGATTCTAGACCTTGGGAGCCACCATCAAGTCGAGCCCTCTTGGCCTCATTACACCTTTTTTCCTCAACTTTCCTTCCTTCATTTTCTTGGTATAATCATGAGGCAGGACAAATCTATATCATTAACCAACACAGCGAACTGACATTTATCATTCACTAAGTTAGAGACTCCCATCATGAACTTGTTCATCCTATACCTTGGGTCGGCAACCAACTGAGGAGTATACTTAGAGAGTTTGTTGAACTTGAGGGCATACTCCCACACACTCATTGACCCTTATCTCAAATACATGAATTCTACCAATTTGGCTTCTCTAAGATCAAGAGGAAAGAACCGATTAAGAAAGGCCGCCTTGAACTCTTCAAATAGAACCACATAGTTGACTCCCTTCTCCTCCCTCCATTGACTACACCATGTTTGTGCTAGCCCTTTGAGTTGGTAGGCCGCCAACTCTGCCTTATCTTCCGATCTAACATCCATGATGGCCAATACCTGATAAGTCTCATTAATAAACTCTTATAGGTCTTCATCCACCCTTGAACCATAGAACTCCGGTGGGCTCATCCTTATGAAGTCTCTCACCCAAGAAACCATTGTAGGAGTATGAGGGGCTTGGGCCCCTTGATTAACTTAGTTGGCTACAACTTGTGGAATCAAAGTAAGAGCCTCCCAAAGCTCTCCATTAGCTCCCTCGGGAGCACGGGCTCTTGTTCCTCTTGGGTTAGGCATGATCAACTAGCATGGAAAAGAGCAATTTTTATTGGGGGGTGGGGACTTACTGTCACGATCCAAAATAGGGCCTAGACGTGACATGGCGAATGGAGAGCCTGAAGGTACGTATGATATATTATGCAAGAGTAGAAAATAGGGGCAAAGGTACTAATGGGAAAGCTTGCATAAAATCATAGTCAAGAGAAAAAATAGTCGAGGCTAATATTATAGATACATAACGCATCGAACAAACACCTCTACTACATAGAGAGGAGCGGGGGCCAAGACAAAGCAACCGGGATTATCCTCGTAATCAACATAGAACATAAAGAAGAGTGTCTTAATACATAATAATAGAAACATAGACTAGGGTCCGAAAAGTGGAGGACTCACCAACTAGCTTGAGTAGCACCGAACTAGCCACGTGGAGGAGGAGGATGATCAACTTAGGTTTTGGTTCAGACATGGTGGTATCATTTAGGCAAGAGTATGCATTACTACACTTGAAAATACTAAGTATGTAAGATGCAATGCAACAAGAGATAGGCATCATAACCAAAATGCATAACATTAAGCAATAAGCATAATATAACAATATGACATGTATGATAAATGCTTAAGTAAATCATTCTTAAGTAACTCATGCTTGTATAGGATATCATACGTGTAGAAGAGACCAAGCTAGATTTTCAAAGTACAAACCCCTTGGTAGGTTGTTGCTGATGCCGCCCCATCACTTAGGTGATGAGGTACAAACCCCTCACTAGGTTGGTGATGATGCTTCCCCATCACCCCGGTGGAGAAGTACAAACCCTTAACTACGTTGATGAGTACAAACCCCATCTAGGTTAGTGATGATGCCGCCCCATCACTTAGGTGGTGAGGTACAAACCCCTCACTAGGTTGGTTATGATGCAGCCCATCACCCCGATGGAGAAGTATAAACCATTCACTAGGTTGACGAGTACAAACCCCTATCTAGGTTAGTGATGATGCCGACAATCACTAGGTGGAGAAGTACAAACCATTCAATAGGCTGGTAAGTACAAACCCCCATCTAGGTTATCCAGGTTCTTTGTCCCCTCGGATTGGGCATGGTATAATGCAAGACTTTATATAGAATTTATCATATAGATAAGCTCATTTCATAATAATATAGTCAATCATATCATATCTCATTCTTTGAAACTTCAATTCCTCAAGAAACCGTAACCAGACATTTTATGAAGCACTTGGCGAATGTGAAATGGTAGTATAAGATAATGCAATTCAAATAGGAAATCATGCAAGAAAATTCATTGTAAAATCATCAATTAACACCTTGCAACACTTTCAAGTAGTATACATCAAAACTCCTCATCAAATGTTGCAATATCTCAAAGATATATAACTCAAAACACAGCAAAACAGTCACAACTTTACATAGTTTTTACGTAGTTCATAGACATGTTCATACTAGCAATCCCATTTGTAAAATCAACTTTGAATCATACAAATTGAGTAAAAAGGAGATTAGGGAACCATAGGTGGAAGAACCCAATGATTGAAACCCACATACCTTAGTTTTGGAGATGAGCTTGGTCGGGATTGGTGATGGAGACTTGAAGCTTGAAGGAGAACCTTGATGAAATCCTTAAGATTGGTCTTGCGTTTTGGTACTTAAAGTTAGGGCGAAATATAAGTCTAAGTATTTCAGAGTTTATTAGGGAATGTTAACTATGATATGAGGATGAAATAAGGCTAAGTATAGCTGGGTACCCTTAGGCCCAAGACTTGAAAGTCTTTGATCGAAGTAATAAAAAACAGGACAAAAATAACACTGCTCTGCGACGTCGAAGCAACATTGATTACTCACTAGAATTTACTGCACATACGAGTTCTACGAAAACAGAAATAAATTCTTATCCCAACTCGGAATGAGGTGACACCAAGTGCGTTGAAAAGCAAATTCAAAGAGCTTTAATTTGATAGGTCATGGACTAGACAGTTCTTTGTGTGCTAAGACATATGCCCCTTTTAAGTTGACCCTCCTAAATCGCATTTTGCGATTTTTGGATTATGATACTATTGCTCTAAAATTCGGGTTAGACTCATTTCCCACTCAATTTTGCCCCATGAACAAGAATCTAAAGTGGGATTTTTAAATAACAAATAAATTTTTAGATATATTTCGAGCACTTCCGAGGAACATTTTTGGGCACTTTTTGGGGTCATTTCACTTACTTCAACTCTATAGCACGACTTAGAACATGAAAAAGGGAAACATCTCCTAAAATGCCTCATAGCCACCTACTCATAGTTGTGGGGCACAACACAACCATGAATAAAACTCTAATCGATGCGGTATGTTAAACTTCGAGGATCTAACAACCTAGTACTCTAATACTATCTTTGTCACGACTCAAGCCTAGGGTCTAGACGTGACCGACGAATGGGGATCCCGAAGGAACCCCAAACGAGCCTCATGACATATCATTACACATCCTTGGGTACGGAAGCAATTAAAATGACAATGAGAGATAAGTATAAACAAGGGGATTGGGACTAAGGTAAACTTCCATATCATAACATCAAAGAACAAGAGAGTTTAGGATTATAGCATAGATACATAACATGTCCACCAACAACTCTACTACATAGATAAAAGTGGGGGCTAAGATAAGCAACTGGGCTCACCCTCACGGTTGATGTATATATAAATGAAAGATAGTTTAGAAAATAACATGAGATAATAAGCAGCGTCCCCAGAATATAGGACTCACCAACAAGCTTAAGTGAAATCGTACTAGCCACGTGGGTGGAGATGCTTAAGAGGGGCTCTAGTTCCTACATGGTGATATCATGTAGGCATAGAGTATGCGTTGGTATATTGGAATGTACTAAGTATGTAGGATGCAATGCAACAAGAGATAGACAATAATGAAAATGCATAATCATAGCAAGAGATAGTGCATTTACAACATGGCATGCATGGACAATGCTTAAGGTAAAATATGCTTATAAATCATGATCAAGGAAGTAACTCAATATGGAATACATACTCAAACTTTTCTTACCAATTTTCATGAAATGGACCAAATGGACCCCACTCACTTTACGGTATAACCGTTTTAGAGATGGTTACCAATTTTACGATAATGGGCTATGATTCATTCTACCTTATGGCATAGCCTTTTCAATATAATGTCCACACCTTATGATATAATATTTTCGGTGGAAAGTATTAGTTATTCGACCTTACGACATGGCCTTTTCGGTAGGGTATCCATAATTTATGATATGATCTTTTTGGTAGGAACCATTAGTTGTTGTACCTTATGGTATGGCCTTTTTGGTACGGTATCCATATCTTATGATAAAATCCTTTCGGTAGGAACCATTAGTTGTTCTACCTTACGGCATGGCCATTTCGGTAGGGAGTCATCACCCTTTCTACCTTACGGCATGACCTCTTCAGTAACGATCATAGAACTAGCTCATCACAACATTACATTTCAAACCATAAGGGAAGACCCTCTCTATTTTCTAAAGAGCACAACAAACATGGAAACCCAACAATCTACTTGCAATACCGTAGATACCTTTTCATGAAAGCAACTCGTATAAACATTCTTATTATCATCATATAGTCATCACATACATACATCACTTTCAACATCATTCCATCAGCATTTCGTCATTCAACTCATAAGACATGCATTGGACCTTCAATTCCTCATGAAATCATAACCAAACATTTTATCAAACACTTAGAGGGTGTGTAATGCTAGTGTAAAATCATGCGATTCAAGAGTGAAATCATGCTAGAAAAATCAATGTAAAAAGCCATCAATAGATACTTTGTAACACCCTCAAACAATATACACCAAAACCCTTCATCAATCCTCAGAATAGACCTTAGTTTCATAGCTCCAAACAGAGTAAAATGATTACAATTTCACAAACTCCAACATAGTGTGCAGTGAATTTCATAATAAATAGGACCTATGAATAACTTCAAATCATGCAATTTTGAGTAGAAAGAGCTTGGTATCATGGATGAAAGGAAGACATGAAAAGAAACCCACATACATTAGCTTTGGAGATAAACTTGAGGATTATTAGAGATGGAGACTTAAAGCTTGGTTGAATTCCTTAAGATCCGGAGAGGGTTTTGAGACTTGAATTTAGGGATGAAATATTGTCTAAGTATTTGAGTTAGTATTGGATAATGTTTAGAATGATATGAGGGTGAAAAATTGCTATGTATAGGTATTTTCACGTGTGGAAAGGCTTAGGCCGGAGACCTAAAAGTCTTGGACCAAACTGAAAAACAGAACACAGAATAAATGCAATGCACATCGCGCCAGTGTCACGCAATGGCCACTGGAAATTGTAACTTTGAAATTCGAAATTGTGAATCGCTGGCTCTAAAATCGGGATGAGACCTTTTTCACCCTAAATTTGGCTCCCTTAATAAGAATATGAAGTCGAATTTTCTAAATAATGCACAAATTTTAGATATACGGAAACTACAAATTTCGGGCACTTCTGAGGCACATTTTCGAGCACTTTTTTGGGTCGTTGCACACATACACACACCCCTCATGTGCTTCGGAATGCCCCATAATTATAATTTGCATATATATCAAAATTCATCTGTGATTTTAGAAGTTCAACTTCATATTCCTGATCGGGAGAAAAATTGAGTGGAAAATTGGTATAACCCGAATTTTGAAACACCCTTACCGAAAAATAATTTTCGCTAATTTCTGAATTTACAGTGTCTGTCCGCGCACAGGTGGCAGTGTGCCTGGGGCGCGGACTAGGGTAAGTGATCTCATAGCATTTGGTCCATGTTGCAGATTGGACAAGGACCAGTGTAAAATATTCCGCAGTTTTCTTATTTCATCCAAAGGTATTGTGGTAACAGCCCCATGCCCATTTAAATGTGAAATCTTTCATACTTAGCCATTTCTCAACTCTATAACTCAACAAACTCTCTCTAAAAACTCTGTAAGACCTTATCAAATCTCTTATTTAAATTCAAGGATTTGAAGCTCAATTTTGGAATTCAAGAACCCATCTCAACCTTCAAGTCTTCTTGAAGTTCATTTCAAGAAATTCAAGGTTTGAGGTATGTAGGTCTTCATCCATGGGTCCTTTCACCCATGGAGCCCAATGTCACGATCCAAACCTAGGTCCTAGACGTGACACGATGAATAGGAAACCTAAAGGAATCCCAATCTAGCCTCTTAACTTATCATTATACATCATTGGTCGCAGAAGCATATAAAAGATATAAAGATTGAGAATAGGGGTAAAGGGGCTAATGGGAAAGCTTACATAATATCATAATCAAGAGACAAGAGTCAAGGATCATCTCATTGATAAATAGTGTTTCCACGAAACACCTTTTATCTATGGATAAGAGTGGCGGCCAAGACAAAGCAATCGGGCTCATCCTCATAGTCGAAAATAGGAAATAAAGAAGAGTGCCTCAATACATAATAAGAGAAACATAGACTAAGGTCCCCGAAGTGGAGGACTCACCAACTAGCTTGAGTAGTACTGAACTAACCACATGGAGGAAGAGGATGAAGAATTTGGGCTCCGGTTCCTACATGGTGATATCATGTAGGCAAGAGTATCTGCTAGTACGTTTGTGTGTACGAAGTATGTAGGATGCAATGCAACAAGAGATAGGCATTATAATCAAAATGCATAGCAATAGGCATAATATAACAACATTGCGTGTATGATCAATGCATGAATATAACATACTCAAGTGACTCACGCTCATATAAGATATCATATGTGTAGAAGAGACCAAGCTAGCCTTCCAAGGTACAAACCCCTCGGTAGTTTAGTGATGATGTCAACCCATCACTTAGGTGGTGTGGTATAAACTCCTCACTGGGTTGATGAGTACAAACCCCCATCTAGGTTGATGATGATGCCATCCCATCACCTTAGTGGTGAGGTACAAACCCCTCAATATGTTGATGAGTACGAACCCCCATGTAGGTTACCCAGACTCTTAGTCCCCCCTGATCGGGCATGGTCTAATGCAACACTTTATATAGGTTATATCATATACATAAGCTTCTTTCATTATCATATCATCATTTGTATCATATCTCATACTTTGGACCCTCAATTCCTTAAGAAACCACATTCGGACATTTTATCAAACACTTAGAGGGTGTGTAATGCTAGTATAAAACAATGAAAGATGGAGATGCAATCATGCAAGAACATCCATTGTAAAACCATCAGTCAACACCTTGAAACACCTTAAAGCAATATACATCAAAACCCATTGACGAATCTTACAAGAGATCCAAGATTTGTGGCTTAAAACATAGAAAAACAGTCACAATTTCACATAGTTTTACCATAGTGTGGAGTGAATTTCATAATAAGCAACACCCAAAGAAGACTTGGGTATCATGGCTGAAACGAACCCATGAAAGAAACCCACATACCTTAGGTTGGAGATGAGCATAGTGAAGATTGGAATGAAGACTTGAAGCTCGAGGAAGAACCCTGAAGGAAATCGTTTGTTCTGGATGAGGGTTTGAGACTTGAATTTGACAGTGAAAAATATGACTAAGTGTTGGAGTGAGTTTTGTGGAATGTTTAGGGTAAGTTTAAGGGTGAAAAATTACTACGTATAGCTAAAAACACATTTAGGAACTTTTTAATCCCAAGACATGAAGTCTTGGACCAAAGATGGAAAAATAGTCACAAAAAAAAAAGAACACAGGGGCGCGTCGTGGATGCAACGCGCAAACCTCACTGGAAATTGCACCACGGGATTTTCTAAATTTTTATATGGTTTCTCTAAAATTGGGGTTAGACCCTTGTCCCCCTAATTTTGATCCCCTGAACAAGAATACGAAGTCAGATTTTTGATATGACGCATGAATTTTGAGATATATGGAATTTAAAATTCTGGGCATTTCAAGTCACATTTTCGAACACTTTTTGGGGTCGTTTCAATATCTCCCCTTTGGGAACATTTGTCTCCAAATGTAAAAGAAATGTACAAGACAAAAGTGATCATAAACATATCAGCCCCAACAAGACTGCAATGCTACATTTAAAACACCATTTTCAAAATCTCAACACAAGTGTAAAATCATCATAATTTGCCAACTTAAACATGAATGCATATAAATGACATAGAGGCTGAAAAATAAGACTTGAAATCACATGGGGAACGTAGGACTAGTACCTTCGGCTTGAGTGGAGCGGGAAAAATAAGGATACCCCTTTTGCATGTCCGCTTCGGCCTCCCATATCGCACTCTCGACTTGTTGGTTTCTCAAAAGGACCTTAATGGATGCCACCTACTTGTTCCTTAACAGATGCCACCAACTGGTGATCTACAACATATCCTATAAAGATCCTCAAAAGGAACCATGCCGATGCTAGAGTGATAGCTGTTGTCGTAGGCCAACTCAATCAACGGAAGATGATCATCCCAACTACCTTTAAACTCCAAGACACAACCCTAAGCATGTCCTCAAGTGTTTGAATGGTTCTTTTAGCTTGGCCATCCATTTGAGAGTGAAAGACCATACTACGGTGAACTTTTGTACCAAGACCCCTTTGGAAAGATCTTCACAAATGTGAAGTAAATTGTGCCCCACGATCCGATATGACGGACAAAGAAACCCTATGAAACATTGCCAAGTCATGAATGCATAACCTTGCATAATATTCAGTCTTATATGTGGTCTTAACTGGTAGAAAATGAGCTTGTTTTGTCATACTATCAACCACAACCCAAATGGAATGAAAACCTTTTCTAGTCTTGGGAAACCCAACCGCAAAATCCATATTAATCACCTCCTATTTCCAAGTATGAATCTCAATGTCTTATGTTAGGCCACATGACCTTTGATGTTTGGCTTTGACTTGTTGATTACTATGGCAACCGGAAACGAATTTCGCAATGTCTCTCTTCATGCATCCCCACCAATACAATTCCCTCAAATCACTATACATTTTGGTGGAACCGGAGTGGATAGAATAAGAAGTATTATGGGCCTCATCAAGGATTTTTTCCCTCAAGCTATTAATATAAGGCACACACAACCTACTTTGGTACTAAAGGGCACCATCTCCCCCTTGGGAGAAAACTTCCACTTTGCCCTCTTTCACAAAGGCCTTCAATTCATGCAAGGAGGAGTCAAGATCTTGCTTTTCTATCACCTCATCAATAAAGGAAGACTTAGACCCATCAACAACAACACCACCATTATCACCAATCTCTTCCAACCTAACCTCCAATCTAGACAATTGATGCACCTCCCTAGCCACTTCCCTATCACCACCATCAATATGATCTAGGCTACCCATAGACACCCTAATCAAAGCATCCGCCACAATATTTGCCATACCCAGTAGTCTTTAAGAAGTTCTAACCATCTATTTTGCCTCAAGTTGAGATCTTTTTGAGCGAAAACGTAAAGAAGGCTCTTATGATCAGTGAACACATCAACATGCATCCCATACAAATAGTGATACCAAATCTTTAATGCAAATACAACATTGGCTAAGTATAGACCACAGGTAGGGTAGTTCCTTTCATATACCTTGAGTTGTTTAGAAGTATAAGCTATGACCTTACCAATTTAAATTAACACACAACCCAAACTAACTCGGAAAGCATCACAATACACCACAAGTCACTCAAGCCAATCCAATAGTAATTATATAGGGGTGGACATATGCTTGTCTTTCAACGTTTGGAAGATCCTCTCACAGTCATCGGTCCACACAAACTTAACCTTCTTTTGAGCCAATTTTTTCATAGGAGAAGCAATGGAGGAGAACCTATTCACAAACCTTCTATAATAACCCGCTAAACCCAAGAAAATCCTAATATCCGATGGAGTCAATGGTCTAGGCCAATTCCTAATCATATCAATTTTTATCGGATCCACTTTTATGCCATCCCTAACACCACATGACCCAAGAATGCAACCTCCTTCAACCAAAACTCACACTTTGTACTTAGCATATAATTTCTCCTCCCTCAAACTTCGCAACACAACCCTCAAATGACCTATATGCTCCTCCCTATTATGAGAATAGATCAATATATCATCAATGAAGGCCATAACAAACGAATGAAGGTACGGTTTGAAGACCCTATTCATAAGGTCCACGAAGATGGCCGGTCGTGGTCAATGCAAAAGACATCTCAACAAACCCATAATGCCAATATCTAGTCTGAAAGACCATCTTGGGAATATTACACTCCCTCGCGCTCACTTGATGATACCCAGACTGAAGATCAATCTTAGAGAAAAAGCTAGCCCTTTGCAATAGGCCAAACAAATCATCAATCCTTAAAAGAGGATATCTATTCTTTATAGTGATCCTATTGAGTTGCCGGTATTCAATGCACATCTTAAAGGACCCATCCTTCTTTTTCACAAACAACACTGGAGCACCCCAAGGTGGTTGGCTAGGTCTAATAAATCTCTTCTCCAACAAATATTTCAATTGTTCATTAAACACCTTCAACTCCATCGGGCCATATGGTAAGGGGCAATGGAGATAGGTTGAGTTTCAGGGAGGAGTCTATGCAAAAATCTATTTCCCTTTCGTGAGGGACACCGGGAAGGTCATTTGGTAGGACATGAAGAAACTCATTTACAACCGAAACTGACTCTATGGAAGGGATTTTGGACTCCACATTTTTAACCCTCAATAGATGATACAAGTGTCCCTTAAAGATTAACTTACGGGCTTTAATGCAAGAGATAAATCTATTCTTAACCACCATATCTTGTCTTTCCTACTCAAGGATAGGTTCATTTGGAAATTTGAATTTGACCCTACGAAATCTACATTCAATAGAAGCATAGTAGACATGCAACCAATCCATCTCAAGTATGACATCAAAATCTACCATGTCTAATTAAACGAGATCACAAGGCAATAACTTATGCAAAATACAAATATACAACTTTTATAAACTTTACTAGCAAATAGAGGCACGAATAGGAGTAGACACTTCATATGACTCATGCAATAACTTGGGGTCAATATGGAACTTTTAGCAACAAAAGGGGTAATAAAGGAAAGAGAGGCACCCAAATTAATCAAAGAATATACATCAATGTCAAAGATTTTCAATATACCAGTAACAACATCGGGAACCTCACCGACCCCTTGCCTCCGATTTAGAGCATGAAACCGATTGTGCCTTGGGCCACCATTTTGACAACCACCTCTAGCGAGTGGAACGGCATTTGCACCACGGCCCTTGCCATGGTATATTGGACAATCCACCCTTTTGTGACCAAGCTCCTCACAATCAAAGCATGCATTAGAACCCTTCAAACGCGGGACCCTATTACTCTTCCCACATGTAGGAAACACATCCTTGGGAGCCACACCACCAAAACCTTGAGGCTTAGGGAAGTCATTGGCAAACCTCTTATTAGTAGCATGAGAAGGCCCTTGCCCTTGATGGAACCGGCCACCCCTTTGGAATATACCCCCAAGACGGGTCATCTTGGCCTCATGCCCCATTCTCTGCCTCTTTTACTCCTCCATTTTCTCGGCATATGTCATCAAAAGAGACAAGTCCGTGTCACCAATTAGCATGGCGGATCGGCATTCTTCACACACTAAGTCAGAGACCCCCATTGCAAACTAGTTTACTCTAGATCTAGAATCGGCCACCAAATGAGGAGCATACTTTGAAAGTTTATTAAACTTGAGGGCATACTACCTGACACTCATACCATCTTGTTTCAAGGTCATGATCTCTACTAACTTAGCTTCCCTAAGCTCAATAGGGAATAACAGATTAAGGAAAGCCAATTTGAACTACTCCCAAAGCACCATATTACCAATTCCCTTCTCACCCTTCCATTGATCAAGCCATATTTGGTCTACCCTTTTTAGTTGGTACACAGCCAACTCTGCCTTTTCATTTAACCCAACACCCATGATATTAAAAGTCATGTAGACCTCATCAATGAACTCTTGTGGATGTTCATCCATATTTGAGCAATAGAACACTGGAGGATTCATCCTCATGAATTCCCTTACCCTTGCACCCGGGGTAGAAGCATGAGGAGCTTGGGCTCCTTGATTGACTTGGTTGGCAAGAACTTGGTCAAATAGAGTGACAGCATCCCGAAGCTCACCATTAGTATGTTGCTCCTTGGGAGTTTGGGCCCTTCGTCCTCGAGTGTTAGACATGATCTAGCATAGCAAACAACAATCATTAGGTGGGAAAAACCTACCAAAACTCCATAGAATGAGTTAGGACATGAAGAAGGGAAAAAATTCCTAAAATGTCTCGTAGCCTTCTATTCATAGTCATGGCGTGCTTAACAACTAGGAATAGGACTCTAATTGACTTGATATGCATGACTCCGAGGATCTATCAACCTAGTGCTCTATTATCAAGTATGTCACGACCCAATCCTAGGGCCTAGACGTGACACGAAGAATGGGAAACCCGAAGGAACCCCAATCTAGCCTCTTAACTTATCATTACACATCATTGGTCGCGGAAGCATATAAAAGACATAAAGAGTAAGAATAGGGGTAAAGGGGCTAAGGGAAAAGCTTGCATAAAATCATAATCAAGAAACAAGAGACAAGCCTCATATTATAGATGCATAGCATATTTAACAAACACCTCTAATCCATAGATAAGAGCGGGGGCCAAGAAAAAGCAACTAGGCTCACCCTCATAGTCAAAAATAGGAAATAAAGAAGAGTGTCTCAATACATAATAAAAGAAACATAGACTAAGTTCCCTGAAGTAGAGGACTTACTAACTAGCTTGAGTAGTACCGGACTAAGCACGTGGAGGAGGAGGATGATCAACTTGGGCTCCAGTTTCTACATGGTGATATCATGTAGGCAAGAGTATGCATTAGTGCATTTTAATGTACTTACTATTTAGGAGACAATGCAACAAGAGATAGGCATTATAATCAAAATGCATAGCAATAGGCAATAGGCATAATATAACATACTCAAGTGATTCACGCTCATATAAGATAATCAAAACGCATAGCAATAGGCATAATATGACTACATGACATGTATGATGAATGCATGAGTATGACATACTCAAGTGACTTATGCTCATATCAGATATCATATGTATAGAAGAGACCAAGCTATCTTTCCAAGGTACAAACCCTTTGTAGGTTAGTGATGATGCCACCCCATCACTTAAGCTGTGAGGTACAAACCCCTCACTAGGTTGATAAGTGCAAACCACTATCTAGGTTGATGATGATGCCACACTATCACCCTGGTGGCAAGGTACAAACCCGTCAATAGGTTGATGAGTACGAAATCTAGGTTATCCGGACACTTAGTCCCCTCAGATTGGGCATGGTCTAATGCAACACTTTATATAGATTATATCATATACAGAAACTTCTTTCATCATAATATAATCATATCATATCTCATGCTTTGGACCCTCAATTCCTCAAGAAACCACATCTGGACATTTTATCAAACATTTAAAGGATGTGTGATGCTAGTAAAAAACCAAGAAATATGATGAAATCATGTAATAAAATCCATTGTAAAATCATCAATCAACACCTTGAAATACTCTCAAGAAATATATATCAAAACCCCTCAACAAATCTTACAAGAGACCTAAGATTTATAGCTTAAAAGATAGCAAAATAGTCATAATTTCACATAGCTTTACCGTTGTATGCAGTGAATGTCATAAGACCCAATTTTTAAATCAACTTTAAATCATGCAATTTGAGTAAAAGGGAACTTTGGTATCATGGGTGGAAGGAACCCATGAAAAAAACCCACATACCTTAGCTTGGAGATGAGCTTGGTGAAGATTGGACATAGAGACTTGAATCTTTAAGAAGAACCTTGAAGGAAATTCTTAGGTCTGGATGAGGCTTTGAGACTTGAATTTGGTTGTGAAAGTATAGCTAAGTGTTGGAGTGGATATTGTGGATTGTTCGGGGTTGTATGAGGGTGAAAATGACTAAGTAAAGTTAAAAATACGTTTGGAAAGTTTTAGGCCCAAGACTTAAAGTCTTCTACCAAATCTAGAAAAATAGTCAAAAAAAAAAACACAGGTACACATCCCGAAAGCAGCACGCAAACCTCATTGGAAATTGCACCATGGGATTTTAAAATTTGGATACGATTGCTCTAGAATTTGGGTTAGACCCTTTTCTCCCTAATTTTGACACCCTGAACAAGAATATAAGCTCGGACTTTTTATATCACATACAGATTTTGAGATATATGGAATTTAAAATTTTGATAATCCTAATGCACATTTTTGGGAACTTCTTGGGGTCGTTTCACCCAACCTTCTCTTTTGATTAAAATTGAATGATTTCAAGTTGTATTACTTATCAATATCTTTTATTATGAAATATGAATATGAATTATGTTAGGGTTTTTACAAGTATTAATTGATTATACATAAATATCTATTTCAAACTAATTCCATGAATTAACTTTTTTATTGAGACTATTCATGATTTGAGCTATGAAACTATGAACTATTATGAGCTTTTGTAGTGAATTTCAAGATACCCTAAATGAGAGTTTTACTATAATACTGGTGGGTGATTTTTATTGAGTTTACCATTCTTGTTTTACTCTTAGGTTGCATGTTATTAAATGAGTATCATGAACTACCATGTGTTTGATCAAATTACATGACAAGAATTCTCAAGTAATTGATGAACTATTACATAATTTACAAGTCAAGTAATTTCATGATGATTAAGGGCTTTCAAGCATATATTGAATTTATGAAAAGTATCTATGATTTTAAATGTATCAAGTTGTTCCCTATTTCAAGATTTTAACCTCTTGTGAGCCATTCATGTCAAGGCAAGGGATCATGTATGATTATTATTACTCTCATGTTCAAGCTAAGCTCACTAGTAGAGGTCAAGTATGTTTATTAGAAACTCATGTCATGTTATCATATCTCTTACAAGTTACTCATCTTATTATTGAAGTATGATTATTTCAAGTATTCTATGGGATTAGACTTAGCAGCGATTGAGGCTTAAGATTGGGGCTCGAATCAATCTAAAGTATGTCCCATCATAGAATTATATATTTTACCCTTGCTATACTAGTGGATCCATCTAGTTTATGTTATCATGTTTGGTTTACCTTGGCAAGTAGACCACACTTCGCCGGGGGGTGTCATGCCTGGTCACCTTCACAGAGGGGGTGATGCCTTGAATTGCAAGTTGTAGCTTCTTGGTCTATGTCGGTTGAGGTCTCTTCCCATATACGTATGATATATTATGCAAGCTAAATGATTTATAAGTATGTTTTATTACAAGCATTGATCATGCATGTCATATTGAGGTCATATATCCACTAATTATGATTATGCATTTTGAATATATTGGCTTATGTCTTTGGTGCATTGCACTGTGCATACTTAGTACATAAAAATGTACTAATGCATACTCTATACCTACATGATATCACCATGTAGGAACCAGAGCTCCTTTTGATCATCCTCCTCCACGTGGCTAGTTAGATTCTCCAAGAAAGCTTTCGGTGAGTTCTCAACACCGAGGATAATATCTACTTTATTTCATTCTCTTATAATACTTGTTCCTTATGTTGGATGCTTATTATTATGAGGGTGAGCCCAAGGAGTGTCTAGGCCCCCGCTCTATTATAATGTAGAGGTGTTGTTGGATACTAAGTTTGTAAATGCTTGAGTTTGACTCTTCTTATGTTTCTATGTTAATGAAAGGCTTCCCTTAGTTCCACTTTCCTTTTTGTACTTGCCTCTTATTGATGTTTGTTTTGATTTTCGCAAACAATGATGTGTACAAGATTTGGTAAGAGGCTTGTTTGGATTGTCTTCGGTCTTCCCATTCATCATGACACGTCTAGGCCCTAGACTTGGGTTACGCCAAATGTTCTATCAGAGCATTAGGTTGTTATGGTCTTCAAAAATCCAACCACCGCAGCACGTAGAGTGTTATTCATGGTTTTGAAGTGCACCGTAACTACGAATGTGAGGCTATGAGGTATTTAGGAAATGTTTCACTTCTTCATGATCTATATCATTCTTTAGATATAAAGATAAGGCTTTTTCCCCCTAACAAATGCTCGTTGCTCTTCTAGATCATGCCGCTACCAATGGGAAGACTAATGAGAGCTCGTGCACTCGAGGAGAAACCGGCCCCTCACGCTCCTCAATATGGAGGGGTGGGCCAAGATGAGTTCCAGGATGCCATCATAATTTTAGCCCATGCTCTGACCAACCAAATGAACCAAGGGGCCCAAACACCTCATGCTCCTACTCTGGTCTCAATGGTGAAGGATTTCACAAGAATGAACCCTCTAGAGTTTCATGGGTCCAAGGCGGAGGAAGATCCCCAAGAGTTCATCGATGAGGTGGATATAGTGCTATCTATCATGGCCCATATTTGGTTTACTCAATGGAAATTAGAGAGGAGAAATAATGAAGCTATTCGTTGGGAGAAGTTTTAAGCCGCCTTCCTCAACCGATTCTTTCCTATTAAGTGGAGAGAGTCCAAGATGATGGAGTTCATAAATGTTAAGGTTCATGAGTGTGAGGGAGTATACCCTCAAATTCAACAAACTTTCCAAGTATGCTCCTCATTTGGTAACCGATCAAAGATCAAGGATGAACAAGTTTGTGTCGGAAGTGTCCGACTTGGTGAATGAAGAGTGTCGTACAACCATGCTATGAGTGATATGGATTTGTCTTGGCTCATGACAGATGCTGAAAACCCTAAGGAGGAAAAGCTTAGAAAGAGAAGAAGTGGAGAGTTCAAAAGGGCTCGATTTGAGGGTGGTTTCCAAGGTTCTAAGGGTGACCGGTTTCAACAAAGTCACAAGTTCCAAGGCCAAGGGTCCTCCAATGCTCCTAACAAGAGGTTTGCTAATGATGGGGTGTCTAACCCAAGATTCTAAGGTAGCAATGGTGGGATGACCTATCGTAAGTGCCAAAAGTGTGGGAGAAACAATGATGGTCCATGTTCAAAAAATTCTAATGCTTGATTTGGTTGTGATCAGATGAGTCACAAGGTTATTGATTTCCCTCATGCTCAAAACAAGGGTAAAGGTGGTCGTCCTCAAGGACAAGGTGCTAATGCGAGTCAAAGGGAAAAAGGAGGCCAACAATGGGGTACTCCAAGGAAAAATAGGTTCTATGCTATCTAAGAAAGGCAAGGAGTGGATGCGGTGCCCGATGTTGTTATCGGTATGTTAAAGGTTTTTAATTATGATGTGTATGCATTTATTGATCCGGATGCCACTCTTTCTTTCATTACTACTTTTGTTTCCAATAAGCTTCATGTGGGTCCCAAATTGTTGTGTTAGCCTTATGAAGTGTCTACACCCGGTGAGTCCAACAATACTAAAAGATTCTATAGAGATTGTCTTATGGCCACATTACATAAACTTTTGCCTTGATATTATTCTTGGGATGGATTTATTACATGCATGTCATGCTTCCATTGATTGTAGGACCTGAAAAGTTAGATTCGGATTCCCTAATGAACTCGTCCTTGAGTGGGAAAGTTGTAATGTGGCGGTCAAGGTTAGATTCCTTTCTTGTCTTAAGCCTAAAAGTCGATTTCTAAGGGTTGCATTTATCATGTTTTAAGGGTTAGGGATGTTATCTCTGAAGTCTTTCCCATTGAGTCGGTTTCTGTGGTCAATGAGTTTCTTGATGTCTTTCCCGAGGAGCTTCCCAGTGTTCCTTCCGAAAGGGAAATAGACTTTGGTATAGACCTCCTTCCTTATACACAACCCATTTTCATTCCCCCTTATCGTGTGGTCCCGGCAAAGTTGAAGGATCAATTGAGGAATTTGTAGGAGAAGTGTTTCATAAGGCCTAGCAAGTAACCTTGGGGTGCACCAATGTTGTTTGTAAAGAAAAATAATGGCTCCCTTATAATGTGCATTATTACAGGCAAGTTAATAGGGTTACCATAAAGAACAAGTACCCTTTACAAAGGATTGAAGACCTTTTTGGTCAACTACGAGGGGCTAGTCAGTTTTCTAGGATTGATCTTCTATCCGGATACCACCAAGCGAAGGTGAGGGAGTGTTATATTCCCAAGATGGCTTTTCGGATTAGGTTTGGGCACTTTGAATTTATGGTAATGTCTTTTGGCTTGACTAATGCACCGACTATATTTATGAATCTCATCAATAGGGTCTTTAAACCCTACCTTAATATGTTTGTGGTGGTCTTTATTGATGATATATTGATTTATTCCCAGAGTAAGAAAGAACATGTGAATCACTTGAGGGTGGTGTTGCAAATCTTGAGGGATGAGAGGTTGTTTGCTAAATATGAAAACTGTGAATTTTGGTTGAATGAGATTTTTTTTCTAGGGCATGTTGTGTCGGGTGATGGCATTAAGGTGGATCCTACAAAGGTGGAGTGATAAGAAATTGGCCTAGGACCTTGAATCCGATGGATATTAGGAGTTTATTTTGTTTGGCGGTTTATTATCAGAGGTTTGTGAATGGTTTCTCTTCTATTGCTTCCACTATGAAAAAGTTGATCCAAAAGAAGGCAAAATTTGTTTGGACCGATGAATGTGAAAAGGGTTTCAAATTTTGAAGGACAAGCTTATCTCCGCTCCTATTTTGGATTTACCGGAACGGCTAGAAGGTTTTGTGGTTTAATGTGATGCCTCAAGGATTAGCTTGGGGTGTGTTTTGATGCAAAATGGCAAGGTTATAGCGTATGCCTCTTGGAAACTTAATGTGCATCAGTGAAATTATCCCACCCATGATCTTAAATTGGCGGTCGTGGTGTTTGCTTTAAGAATTTATCATCACTATTTCTATGGGGTTCATGTTGATGTGTTTATCGACCGCAAGAGTCTCCAATATGTGTTCACAAAAAAAAATCTTAAGTTGAGACAAAGAAGGTGATTAGAAATCCTTAATGATTATGGCGTGAGTGTGTATTATCATCCCTATAAAGCTAATGTTGTGGTTGATGCTCTAAGTAGAGTGTCCATGGGTAGTCTAGTTCATATTGAGGTTTGTAATAAGGAGGTGGGTAGAGAAGTTCATTAGTTGGCTAGGTTGGGCATTAGGTTGAAGGAAGTTAAAAATGGTGGTGTAGTGGTTGTTGATGGTTCCAAATCTTCTTTGATTGAGGAAATCAAGTCAAAACAGGACCTTGATCCCGCCTTGCTAGAATTGAAGGCTTTGGTAAAGGATAGTCAAGTGGAGATTTTCTCCCAAGGGGGAGACAGTGTCTTTAGGTACCAAGGTAGGTTGTGTGTGCCTAATGTTGGTGAAAGGAGGGAGTTGATTTTAAAGGAGGTCCATAATTAATCTTAATCTGTTCGCCTCGGTTCCACAAAGATATATAGAGACTTGAGGGAGGTGTATTGGGGGTGGTATGAAGAGGGATATTGCCAAGTTTGTAGTCGATTGTCATAATTACCATCAAGTCAAGGCCGAACATTAAAGATTGGGTGGCCTAGCCCAAGACAAATGAATTCCTACTTGGATGTGGGAAGAGATCAGCATGGATTTGGTGGTTGGGTTGCCAAAGACTAGCAAACACTTTGATTCCATTTGGGTTATTGTGGATATAATGACAAAGTCAGTTCACTTTCTATCGATTAAAACAACTTATGGTGCCAAAGATTATGCCAAGTTGTATATTCATTAGTTGGTTAGATTGTATTGGGTACCCTTGTCTATTATTTTGAATCACGGTGTTCAATTCACTTCTCATTTTTGGAGGTCCTTCCAAAGGAATCTTGGTACTAATGTTTAACTTAGCATGACTTTTCATCCTTAAATGGATGGACAAGCTAAGAGGACTATCCAAACTCTTGAGGATATGCTTAGAGCTTGTGTTTTGGAGTTTAAGGGTAGTTGGGATGAACATCTTCCACTTATTGAGTTTGCTTACAAAAAAGGTACCACTCAAGTTTTGGCACGGCTACCTTCGAAGATTTGTGTGGTAGGCATCATAAAAACCCAATTGGGTGGTTTGATGTGGGTGAGATGGCCTTGTTAGGCCCAGATTTGATAATGGAAACTTTGGAGAAGGTGAGGTTGATAAGGGAGAGATTGAAGACGGCTCAAAGTAGACAAAAGTTTTACTCCAACGTGAGAAGAAGATACCTTGAGTTTAATATGGATGATTGAGTTTACTTGAAGGTCTCACCTATGAAGGATGTGGTTCGGTTTGGTAAGAAAGGGAAATTGAGCCTAAGTTTTATGGGTCCTTATAGAATTTTGAGGAGAGTTGGTAAGGTTGCATATGAATAGGAGTTGCCTGTGGAGATAAATATTGTTCATTCGGTCTTCCATGTATCTATGTTGAGGAGATATGTTGGTGACCCAAGAGCTATAGTGCCCTTAGAAGTTGTGGGTGTTGTGGAGGATAATTTGACGTATGAGGAGGTCCCGGTGGAGATATTGGATAGACAAGTGAAAAGGTTGAGAAAAAGAAGATGTAGCATCCGTCAAGGTCATTTGGAGGAATCAATAAGTTGAAAGTGCCATATGGGTTGCTGAGGCGGACATGAAAAAAGCGATATCCATATCTCTTCAACTCTACTTAAGTCGAAGGTAATAAATGACATCCCATTTATGATTTCAAGTCTTAAATTTTAGCCTTCATGTCACTTTTGCATGCATTCATGTTCATGGTAACAAGTTTATGGTGATTTTTGACATTCTTGTTTGGAGTTTTTGAAAATGATGTCTAAGTGCATTTGTTATATTCATGTCTGGCTGAAATCTTCATAATTGCTTCTCTTACGCATGCTTCTGTGAAATTCAGAGACAAATGTTCCCTAGGGTGAGATATTGAAACACCCCTCATGTGCTTCGAAATGCCCTGTAATCGTAATTTCTATATATCTCGAAATTTGGCGTGATTTCATGAATTCGACTTCATATTATTGATCAGGGGAAAATTTGAGTGGGAAATGGGTATAAACCGGATTTTAGAAGAAGTGAAAAATAATTTTTACTAATTTCCAACTTTCCAGTGTCTGTCCACGCCTAGGCCGTGAGATGCCTGGGGCGCAGACTTGTGTAAGTGGTCCCTCCGCGTTTCATCCACGTTGTGGATTGGACGGGGACCAGTGTAAAATATTCCCCAGTTTTTTTATTTCATCCAAAGGCATCTGGGTAATAGCCCCATGCACATTTAAACGTGAAATCTTCCATAATTAGCCATTTTTCAATTGTATAACTCACAAAACCCTCCCTAAAACCTCTCTAAGACCTTATCAAATCTCTCATTCAAATTCAAGGATTTCAAGCTCATTTTTGGAACTTAAGAACCCATCTCAAGTTTCAAGTCTCCTTGAGGGTCTTCATCCATGGGACCTTTCACCCATGGAGCCCAACCTTCTCTTTTGATAAAAATTGCATGATTTCAAGCTGTATTACTTATGGGTATCTTTTATTATAAAATATGAACATAAATTGTGTTGGAATTTTATCAAGTATTGATTGATTATGCATGAGTATTTATTTCAAGCTTATTCCATGAATTGATTGTGTCTATTGAGACTATGCATGATTTGAGGTATGAAACTATGAACTATTATGAGCTTTTGTGGTTGATTTCAAGATACTCTAATTGAGGGTTTTACTATTGTCACGAACCAGACTAGGGCCTAGACGTGACACGATAAATAGTTAACCCGAGGGAACCCCAAACAAGCATTTTAGCATATCAATCACACATCCTTGGTCATGGAACCAAAACATCAACAACAAGAGACTAAGGAAGGGAAAAAAGGACTAAGAGAAGTCTTGGATAATCATAAAGCCTTTAAGAATCAAGATCATAGCATAATTACATGAATTGTTCCAACAACACCTCTAGCATAGATTGGGTGGGGCCCATGACACTTTCTAGGCTCACCCTGATAGTATCCAACGTTCAATATTCAAAGATAATAAAATCAAGAGTAGCATATTTAGTGTCCTAGAACTTGAGGACTCACCAAAGCTTATCTTCGAGATGCCAAAACTAGCCACGTGGAGCATGATTGTGAGGAGTTTCGATTCCTACATGGTAACATCATCTAGGCATAGAGTATGAGTTAGTATATTTTGGTTTACTAAGTATATAGGATGCAATACAACATGACATAAGCCAATATAGTCAAAATGCATAGTCATAAGCAATGGAAAAGTATAATAACAATATAGCATGCATGATCAATGTTCAAAGTAAAACATGCTTGTAAAACATATAACTTTCAAATATAGTTTACATGTGTAGGAAGAGACCATATCCATATAGCCCAATCAAGCTTTACTTGAACTCCAAGGCATGCCACCCCCTTGGAAGGTGATTGAGGTACATACCCCTTAATATGGTAGATAGGCATGCCAGCCCTATCATAGTGGTTAAGACACACACCCCTTAACAATGTACATGGGCATATCACCCCCGCCCCCATAATAGTGGTCAAGGTACATACCCCTCAGCAAGGTAGATGGGCATGCCATCCCCCCATCATAGTGGTTGACGCATGTCACCCCCTCAACAAAGTATGGTAAACTTGCAACACAATAAATACTTTTCATGAAATCAATATATATATACAATCCCTTAATAATCATATACTCACTTGATTCATAACTCATGTAATAGATCATTAATAGCTCAAGAATCCTTGTCAAGATATTTTATCAAACACTTGGCAGATATGCAATGCTAATTAAAAATCATGCAATTCATGAGTGAAATACTGTGAGAAAACTTCATGTAAATCAACCCAACAACACATAGTAAAACCCTCATGCAAGATAGCTTAAATACCTCATCAAACCTCATAATATATTATAGTTTCACAGCTCAAAACATGCATAGTCACAATAGACAAACCATCTCATAGTGTAAGCTTGAAATAGGTAGACATGTGTTTCCAATCATCATTTCATAAAACCCCAACATAGTTTATAATCATAATCAATAATATGTAATACCCGTATGGAATACAACTTGAAAACATGTTATTTCATACAAAGGAAGGTTGGGCACCATGGGTGAAAGGACCCAATGGCTAAAACCCACATACCTCAAATTTGGGGATTTCCTTGATGTAGATTTGAGTGAGAACTTCAAGTTTGAATGAAGTTCTTCAGATCCGGAACTAAGCTTGAGACAGTAGAATTTGGGTGAAATATTTGGTTAAGTGTTAGAGAGGGTTTTGAGAGCGTCTTGAGTGATATAGAGTTGAAAAATGGCTAAGTATAAGTGTTTTTATGCATAAAATGGCATGGGTCCAACACCCCAATGCCTTAGGGCTGAAATGAAAAATTAAGGAAGTGGGAATACACCTCCACGACAGGTCTGCATCGCGGATGCCCTCTAGAAATTGAAATTTTGGCGAAAATTAAATTTTGCTATGGGTCCTCTAAATTTGGGGTTATACCCATTTCCCACTCAATTTTCTCTCTGTTCAAAAATATGAATTTGAATTTTCCATATCATGCACGGATTTTGAGATATATGGAAATTACGATTATAGGCATTTCTGAGGCACCTTTCTAGGGTGTTTCAATGTCTCCCCCTTGGGAACATTCTTCCCTATATGTCAAAGAAACATACTTAAGATAAGTAACTAAGAAGATTTCTGCCCGACATGAATGCAACAAATGCACTTAAACAACATTTTTGAAATTCTCAACATGAATGTCAAAAATCACCATAAAATTGTCATCATAAACATGAATGCATGCAAATGACATAAGGGCTGAAACTTAAGATTTGAAATCATATAAGGGAACTTAAATTAGTACCTTAGGCTTCAGTAGAGTGGAAGAGATGTGAATATCGCTTTCTTATGTCCGCTTCAGCTTCCCATGTGGCACTTTCAACTTGTTGGTTTCTCCCAAGAACCTTGACGAAAGATACATCCTTGTTTCTCATCCTCTTCATTTGTCTATCCAAGATTTCTACCAGAACACTTCATAACTCAAATTATCTTCTACTACACCCATAACATCCAAAGATACAATAGAACTTGGGTCACCAACACACTTTCTCAACATTGATACATGGAAGACCAGATGAACCATATTCATATTAATGGGTAAATCCAACTGATAGGCCACGTTACCAATCCTTGTCAACACTCTATAAGGACCCAAAAACCTTGGTCTCGATTTGTCCTTGTTGCCAAATCACACTATACCCTCCATAGGTGAGACTTTCAAGTAAACCCAATCATCAACCTTAAACCCAAGAACTCTCCTCCTAACATCGGAATAGGACTTTTGTCTACTGTGGGATTTTTTAATCTCTCACTTATCAAACTCACCTTCTCCATGACTCCCATAATCGAATCTGGTACAATCAAAGTGTTACGACCCAAGCCTAGGGCCTAGACATGACAAAACGAATGGGGAACCCGAAGGAACCCCAATCAAGCCTCTCAACTTATCATTACACATCATTGGTTGCGGAAGAATGTAAAATAAATAAAATAAGCATAATTGGCTAAGGAATAGCTTGCAAAAACATCATCAAAGACAAAGCGTTATGGCTCATATCATAATCACACAACTTGTCAAACAAACACCTCTAAATACATAGATAGAGTGGGGGCAAAGACAAAGTAATCGGGCTCACTCTCATAGTAAAAATAGAACATAAGAAAGTATTTCAATACATAGATAATAGCAATGATAGACTAAGGTCCCCTAAATGGAGGACTCACAAACAAGCTTGGAATTGCACTGACTAGCCACGTGGAGGGGGAGGATGATCAACTTGAGCACTGGTTCCTATATGGAGATATTATGTATGCAAGAGTGTGTGTTACTACATTCGAATATACTAACTACATGGGATGCAATGTATCAAGAAATAAACATCATGATCAAAATGCATAGTAATAGGTAATGGGCATATTATAGCAAGGTGGCATGTATGAACAATGCATAAGTGAAACATGCTTAAGTAAACCATGCTCATATAGGATATCATATGTGTAGAAGAGACCAAACTAAATTTCTAAAGTACGAACCCCTTGGTAGGTTATTGATGTTGCCATCCCATCACTTACGTAGATGTGTACTAACCCTCATCTAGGTTGGTCATAATGCTGCCCCACCACCATGGTTGAGAAGTACAAACCCTTCCCTAGGTTGATGAGTAAAAACCCACATCTAGGTTAGTGATGATGCCTCCCCATCACCAGCTGGAGAAGTACTAACCCTTCACTAGTTTATTCGGGTGCTCAAACCCCCCCGAATTGGGCATGGTAGATTCTACCTTTTTATAGGATTCATCATATGTTCTAGTGCAGCAGGTCATATAGGAATAATCATGTACATAATCTCATTCTATCATCATTCATACCTTATCTCATACTTTTGATCTTCATCTCCTCAAGAAACCATAACCGGACATTTTATCAAACACTTTGGGGTGTGTAGTGGGGGTAAAGGATTATGCAATTTGGAGATGAAATCATGTTACCAAATCTATAGTAAAACCATCAATCAATACCTTACAACACGCCTAAGACATTCATATCAAAATCCCTCATCAAATCCAATATTAGATCAAAGATTTAGAGCTCAAAACATGCTAAAAACACCATACTTTCATGAACTAAAATCACTGTGCAGTAAATTTCTCAATATACAAGACCCACATGTAAAATAAACTTTAAATCATGCAACATTAGTAAAAAGGAGGCTTAGGAACCATGGGTGAAAGGACCCAATGGTTCAACACGACATACCTTAGCTTTGGGGAAGTTCTCAATGAAGTATGAAAATGGAGGCTTGAAGCTTGAAGAGGATCCTTAATTCCAGATGAGGGTTTTGAGTCTTGAATTTTGAAGTTAAAATATGGTTGTGTTTTGGGGAGTATTTAGAAATGTTTAGGATGATATAAGGGTGAAATAAGGCTAAGCATAGGTAAAAACATGTTAGGGAACACTTAGGCCCAGGACCTCAATGCCTTGGACCGAGATAGAAATCACTGGTAGCAAAATACACAGGTCCGCAATGCGGACCTGTCTCGAAGGCCAAATTAACACATGTCCACGACAGTTGTGCATTGCGGTGCTGTCGTGGATCGCCTCTTGAAATTGAAAATTATGAAAATTGAAATTGCTAATCGTTTGCTCTAAAATTGAGGTTAGACCCTTTGAAAATTATGAAAATTGAAATTGCTAATTGTTTGCTATAAAATTGAGGTTAGACTCTTCCCCCCCTAATTTTGACCCCCTAAACAAGAATATGAATTTGGATTTTTGAAATAACAAATGAATTTTGAAACATACGGAATTCAAAATTTCGTGCATTCTGAGGCACACTTTTGGGGACTTTTGGGGGTCGTTTCACAAAGTCATCTTTCCAGTACGCCTCTCTCAAATCTATATAGGTCTTTATAGAACCTGGGTGAATAGAATAGGGTGAATTATGGGCTTCCTTTAAGATCAATTCTTTCAAATCACCTACATTTGGCACACACAACCTACCTTGGTACCTAAGGGTACCATCTCCCCCTTCGGAGAAAACCTCCACTTTACCATTCACCAGGGCCATCAACTCTTGCAAGGCGGGGTGAAGATCTTGTTTCGCCTTTACCTCCTTAATCAAGGAAGATTTAGAACCATGAAAAACGACTACACCACCATTATCAAATTCTTCCAACCTAACCCCCAATCTAGCCAACCAGTGGACCTCTCTAGCCACCTCTTTGCCACTATCATCAACATGAGCTAGACTACCCATAGACACCCTACTTAGAGCATCGACCACAACATTAGCTTTTCTAGGTTGATAATTCACACTCATATCACAATCTTTAAGGAGCTCTAACCACTTTCTTTTTCTCAAGTTAAGATCTTTTTGGGTAAACACATATTGGAGACCCTTATGATCTGTAAACACATCAATATGAACCCATACAAGTAATGACGCTAAATTTTCAAAGCAAATACCATGGCCGCCAATTCAAGATCATCGGTGGGATAATTCTTCTCAAGCACTTTAAGTTTTCTAGTGGCATATTCTATTGCCTTACTACTTTGCATCAAAATACACCCGAAACCAATTATTGAGGCATCACAAAATACAACAAACCCATCCCTCCCTTCCGGTAGAGACAAGATAAGAGTGGAGACAAGCTTATCCTTCAAAGTTTGGAAACTCTTTTCACACTCATTGGTCCCTACAAATTTCACCTTCTTTTATATCAATTTAGACAGAGGAGAAGCAATAGAAGAGAAGCAATTTGCAAACCTCCGATAATAACCCCCAAACCCAAGAAATTTCTAATACTCGATGGAGTCAAAGGTCTAAGCCAATTTCTAATGACCTCCGTCTCCTTAGGATCCACCTTAATGCCATCACTTGACACCACATACCCTAGAAAACGTAATATTTCAACCAAAACACATATTTTTCATATAAGCATACAACATCTCCTCCATTAAGGTTTGGAATACCACCCTCAAGTGATCCATATGCTCCTCCTCACTACAGGAATAACTCAAGATATCATCAATTAAAACCACCACAAACAAGTCAAAGTAGGGTTTAAAGACCCCATTAATAAGATCCATGAATATATTTGGTGCATTAGTTAACCCTAAGGACATAACAACAAACTCAAAGTGCCCATACCTAGTCCAGAAAGCTGTCTTGGGAATGTCACACTCCCTCACTTTGTCTTGATAATACCCGGACCAAAGATCAATATTAGAGAAGTTACAATCACCTTGAATTTGATGAAAAAGCTCATCAATCCTTGGTAGGTGGTACTTATTCTTGATGGTGGCTCCATTAAGTTGTCGGTAATCAATGCACTTTCTGAGAGAACCACCCTTTTCTTCACAAATAATACCGGTGCACCCCAAGGTGATTTACTAGGCCTTATAAAACCCTTCTCCAACAAATCCATCAATTGTTCCTTCAGCTTCTTCAACTCCGTCGGGGCCATATAGTTAGGGGGAATAAAAATGGGTTGAGTATTAGGAAGGAGGTCGATACGAAAGTTTATTTCCCCTTCAGTAGGAACACCGGGAAGCTTATTAGGAAAAATATCAAGAAACTCATTAACCAGCGGAACCGACTCAATAAGAAGGACTCTGGACTCAACATCCCTAACCCTCACAACATGGTAGAGACAACCCTTAGAAATCAATGTTTCGGATTTAAGACAAGAAATGAATCTACGTTTGACTACCATATCACAACTTTCCCGCTCAAGGATAGGTTCATTAGGGAACTGAAATTTAACCCTACAGGTTCTACAATCAATAGAAGCATAATATACATCCAACCAATCCATTTGAAGAATGACATGAAAATCCACCATATCTAATTCAACAAAATAACAAGGCAAGATTTTATACAAAATGAACACGAAACAATTTCTATAGACTCTTCTAGCAACAATGGATGCACCAACAGGAGTAGACACTTCATAGGGTTCACACTATAATTCGGGGCTAACATGAAGTTTTTTAGCAACAAAAAGAATAATAAAAGAAAGAGTGGCACCCAAGTCTATCAAAGTATACACATCATAATCAAAAAACCTTTAACATACCTGCAAAGCACCATGCAAGATCTAGTGACCCCTAGAGGGGTATGGTTGGGAACGTTGATGGTCATCCCCATAATCCTTAGTCACCCAAGGAAAATGTCCTGACTTATAATCCTTTACACCGCATTAAAAATATACATTCAAACAGGCTACATGATCTCTCAGATAGTACCTTCCACATTTGTGACTCGTAGGGGAAACTTGAATATCAACACCCTTGCCTTCCCCTTGAAAAAATGGTTAGTTAGGAATCTTGTAGCCCATCTTCCCACACTCAAAGCATGAACCCATGTTTCTCCTACACGTTCCACTATGGTTTCTCCCATATTTTGGGCACCTAGAATGAGTCATTCCACCACCGCCATCGGGCTTAGCATATTGAAGCCTACCTTCAATTTGAACTCTTCTTCTTCCTTCGTTTGAGACCACCGGGAAATCTCTCATCTTATGCCCATCACTACCACACTTGAAGAAATAAACAATTCCTGCCAAACACCTTCCTTGATGTTTTTTGCCACACTCATGACAAGTGGCAAAAGGGACCCTCTCCTTTCCGTATTTGGGCACTGATAGACCAGTAGAAGATAAGACACCATCAACTCGGGCCCTCTTAGCCTCACTCTCCTGCACATTATCCCTTGAAATCTCGAGAAAACCTACTTGTTGATTGAGCTGAATGGTCACCGCTTTGGCCAATAGCCATAGATCATTATGAACTACTGCATTTGATAAATCACCGTCCTGAATGACTTGAGACATATTCTAAAATGTAACGATTAGGAATTAGTAATAAGCCCAAGAGGACTTAGCACTACCGCATAACATATATCATGAAGGAGTGAAAAATTTCCTAAAACACCTTATAGCCTCTTACTCATAGTTTTGGCACACTTCACAAACATGAAGAAGACTCTAATTGACACGGTGTATTGGATTCTGAGGACTATTAACAACCTATTGCTCTGATTCCAAGTTTTTCATGATCTAAGCCTAGGGCTTAGAGGTGACACGACAAATGGGGAACCCGAGGGAATCCCAAACAAGCCTCTAAGCATATCAATCACATATCCTTGTTCGCAGAAGCAAAACATCAACAATAAGTGACATAAGGAAGGGAAAATGGTCTAAAGGAAGTCTTGGATAATCATCAAACCTTCAAGAGTCAAGATCATAGCATAATTACATCAATTGTTCCAAAAATACCTCAACCATAGATTGAGCAAGGGCCAAGACACTTTTCAGTCTCACCCTCATTGTATCTAATGCTAAACATAAAGAGATAACAAAGGCAAGAGTAGCATAGCTAGTGTCCCCGGTAGACTCACCAATAGGGTAGACACTTTATAAGCTTCACCTAATACCCGTGACACATGTATCCCACTAGAAACAAAAGAAATAATGAAAGAAATATTGGCATCAGGACCTATCAATGCATACACATCTAAGTCAAAAGAAACTTCAACATACCAGTAACAACATGGGGCACCTCATTACCTCTTTGACCCTCTTGATCAACATGACCTCCTTGTTCTTGAGGTCGACCACCTTTACACCTTTTTTGAGCATGTGTACAATCAATAATCCAGTGGCCCACAACAACAAAATGATAACAAGCATTGTATTTCCTCAAGCATGGACCACCATGGTTCTTCCGACACCTTCGGCATCTAGGCTTTTTCTTTCCACCATTGTTATCTTCATATTGAACCCATCTTCCCCCTTCCTTTGAGTGTACCGAGCAATCCCTCATCTAATGCCAAACACCGCCACACTTGTAATAACACTTAGTACCCACCAAACGATTCCCTTGATGCCTCTTGTCGCACTCTTGACAACAAGCTAAAGGGATCCATTCATTTCCATATTTGGGCATTGGTAGTCTAGTGGAAGATGAATCTCTCTCAATTCGGGATCTCTTATCCTTTCCTTTCCTATTCTTATCATTTGAGGTCTCGAGGGTACCCACCGATTAGTTGAGTTTAGCGATCACAACTTTGACCAATATCCATAGAGCATTGTGAGCCTCTGCATTTGATATATCAGCGTCCTTAGTAGTTTGAGACATATTCTGAAATGTAATAGTTAGGAATTAATAGTAAGCCCTAGAGGACCTAACTCTACCACACAACATAGATCATGACGAAGGAAAACATTTCCTAAAATGCCTCATAGCCTCCCATTCATAGGTGTGGTGCGCTTCGCAACTATGAATAAAACTTTAATCGACGTGGTATGTTGGATTCTGAGGACCATTAACAACCTAGTTCTCTAATACCATTTCTGTCACAACCTAGGTTTAGCGTCTAAACGTGAAACTGCGAATGGAGAACCCGAAGGGACCCCAAACAAGACTCTTAGCATATCATACACACATCCTTGGTTGCGAAAGTAATTAAACAACAATAAGAGAGTAAAAATAGGGATAGAGGGACTAAGGGAAATCTTTTATATCATAAAACTTAAAGAGTCAAGCTCATACCGTAGATACATCTTTATATTCCGACAACACCTCTAAACTTAGAATGGAGTGAGGGCCAAGACACTTTCTGGGCTCACCCTCATAATGTCAATATCAATATTAAGAAGTTTTAGAAGAAACAAGAGAAAGAAGATAGTGTCCTCGAACTTGAGGACTCACCAAACTTATCTTTAATATGTCAAACTAGCCACGTGGAGGAGGATAGTTAAATGGAGCTCTGGTTCCTACATGGTAAAATCATGTAGGCATATAATATGTATTAGTACATTTGAATGTACTAAGTATGTAGGATGCAATACAACAAGAGATAGGCAACATCATAAAAATGAATAATTATAAGCAAGGATAACATAATAATAATATGGCATATACGATCAATGCTTAAAGTAAAACATGCTTTGGAAATCATTCATCTTACATAGAACACAATATATAAGTATGGGAAGAGATATTAATCAGCATAGAATAAGACCAAGCGACCTACAACTTGGAATCCCGATGATTGCCCCCCATCGATAAAGAGGTGGTCTACTTGCCAAGGAAAATCATACTTCATACATACGGGAACATAACCCAATTTCTTATGAAGTAACCTTCATTAAGGGAATGCAACCTAATCATGGAAAGAATTCCTTAGAAACTTTACCATATGCGGAAATGACCCTATTTCGGGAAGAACCTCTAGAGAAAGTATATCAAATGGATCCACTAGTAAAGTAAGGGTAAAACCTCATCCTATGATGGCACATTGTTCAAGGAAAGAGAGCACTCCCTCGATCCATTGGTGCAAAATCTAATCCCACAGAATATATTAAGTAATCATAGCTTTAATAGTTTGTAAGAAACATAAAAAAATGATACGAGTAGCTCTAAAACATCTTTGATCTTTAATGGCCAGCGTAAGTTCAAAACAAGATTAGAGCATTATCAAACATTACCCTTGCATTAACATCAACATTAAAGTCCCACAAAAGGTAAAATCTTTAAGATAAGGGCATAATCCGTCATTACAACATCATCAACATTTTCATGAATTAAACACATCTTCAGAAAGCCCAAATCATCATAAAGTCACTTTACAAATAAATCAACCAATAGGTCATCAAAACTTTAAGAATCCTTAAAAAGGCATTTTATCAAACACTTGGTGAGTGTGTGATGCTAGCAGAAAATCATGCAATTCGAGAGTGAAAACATGTAAGAAAAACCAACGTACATCCACCCACCAACACTAGGTAACATCCTCTAACAAGATACATCAATATCCCTCATCAAATCTCACAATAGATCTTAGATTTATAACTCAAAAATGCATAGTTGAACAACATTTCATAAAAACCCAATGTAGTTTATAGTCATAAACTATAATAAGTAATACCCATAAGTTAATCAATTTGAAAACATACATTTTATATGAAAAGGAAGGTTGGGAACCACGGGTGAAAGGACCCGATGGTTGCAACCCACGTACCTCAAACTTGGAGATTTCTCTGATGATGATTTGAATGAGAAGTTGAAGCTTGGATGTACTTCTTTAGATGCGAAATGAGTTTGGAACCCTTGATTTTGGATGAAATATTTGTTTAAGTGTAAGAAAGGGTTTTGGGGAATGTCTTGAATGATATGGGGTTGAAAAATCACTAAGTATAGATTTTTTTATACATGGGAAGGCTTAGGACCAAGACCCAAAGGCCTTGGAATGAAACCAGAAAACTAGAAAAAAATAACACATCTCCACGACAGCTCCGCATGTGGAGTGATCGCGTACCCCTACTAAAATTGAAATTGTTGCAAAATTTATTTTTCGCTACCGGTCCTGTAAAATTTGAGTAATACCCATTTCCCACTCAATTTTGCCCCTTGAACAAGAATATAATGTCAAATTTTTGATAACATGCACAGATTTTGAGATATATAGAAATTACAATTATGGACATTTCCATGGCGCATTTTCAGGCCTTTTTAGGGTTGTTTCTATATCTCCCCCTTGGGAACATTCATCCCGAATATCAAAGAAATGTATATAAGAGGAGTAATCAAGATGATTTCAGCCTACAAAAGATGCAACAATGCACTTAAACATCATTTCAAGAATCTCAACATAAGTGTCAAAATCACCATGAGCTTGTCAATATAAACATGAATGCATGCAAATGACATGAGGGCTGAAACTTAAGACTTGGAATCACATGAAGGTTATAGTTGTTATCTTAGTCATGAATAGGGTGAAAGAAGTACGAATACCGCTCCTTTCTGACCACTTTGGCTTCCCTAGTGACTCTTTTGTCTTGTCCATTCCTCCAAAGAACCTTGACAAAAGTTACATCCTTGTCTCTCAACCTTCCTCCAAAGAACCTTGACAAAAGTTACATCCTTGTCTCTCAACCTTCACACTTGTCTACCCAAGATTTCTACCGGAACCTCCTCGTAAGTCAAATTATCTTTCATCACACCCTCACCTCTTCAAATTCACTATAGCATTTGGGTAACCACACACTACCTTAACATAGACACATAGAAAACCAGACCAACCATACTCATATTCATTGGCAACTCTAATCCTTATGAAACCTTACCAATTTCTGCTCCAAACCCTATAAGGACCTACAAACCTTAACCATTTTGCCAACCTTAAATATACATAGTCCACGGTGGCATCAAGAGCCACCAGCTCCTCCTTGGGAGAAAACCTCAATTCTACAATCCCTCACTAAAACCTCCAACTCTATTAAGGCAGAATCAATGCCTTGCTTGACTAGACCTCCTCAACCAAAGAAGATTCATAACCATCAAAACCACCACACCACCATTCTCAACTTCATCCAACCTCATACCCAACCTAGTCACCTGATGATTTTCTCCAACAACCCTCTAGTCATCCTAAAGATTCCCACTTTTCATAATTAGCAAGCATTCTCACACTCCTCAAAACTCACAATATCACCCTCAAATAGTCCACAAGCTCTCCCTTACTTCCGGAAATAAGCCAACATATCATCATCAAAGACCACCATAAACATATCAAGGTCGGTTTTAGAACCCTATTCATGAGACCTATAGGCAGAGCCGGTACACTAGCCAAACCAAAAGATACTATCCCAAATTAAAACATCGAAAGGACACCAAGAACTCATTAACCACCAGAATCGACTCAATAGGAACAACCCTATGCTCGACATTCCTAACCCTCACAAGATTATAGAGATACTCCTTCGAAATCAACCGTTAGAGTTCAATTGGACCTTAATACAAGAAATAGATATACCTCTTCACTACCACTCCAAGATGGGTTTATTAGAGAATTAGAATCTAACTTTTCACTGGTCCTACTATCAATGAATACATAATATGCAAGTAATGAATCCACCACAAGTATGACATAAAAAACAACCAAATCAATTTCAACAAATCACAAGGCAAGGCCTAATGCAATATGAACACATAACAATATCTATGAACTTTTCTAGCAACAATAGACTCACCAATGGGGTAGAGACTTCATAAGGTTCACCTAACTCCTAGGACACACATGTATCCCCCTAGCAACAAAAGAAACAATGAAAGGAATAGTGGCATCTGGACCCATCAATGCATACACATCTAAGTCAAAGGAAACTTCAATATACCGGTAATAACATCGGGCACATCATCCACTCGTTCAGCCTCTTGACCAACATGACCACTTTGTTCTTAAGGTCGACCACCTTTACATCTTTTTCGACCATGTAGACAATCAATAATCTTGTTACTGGCCTAATCACAATGATAAAAAGCATTGGATTTCCTCAAGCATGGACCACCATGGTTCTTCCCACACCTTTGGCACGTAAGCTTTGTCATCCCACCATTGTTATCTTCACATTGAACCCTTCTTCCTCCTTCCTTTGAGGCTATCGGGAAATCCCTCATATTATGTCCAACACCAGTACACTTGTAAAAACACTTAGTGGCCACCAAACACTTCCCTTGATGCCTCTTGCCACACTCTTGACAACTGGCAAAAGGGATCCTTTCCTTTCCGTATTTTGGCATCGGTAGTCTATTAGAAGATGAAGTTCCCTCAATTTGGGCTCTCTTAGCCTTTCCCTTCCCATTCTTGTCATTTAAGTTATCGAGGGTTCCCGCCGATCAGTTGAGTTGAGCGGTCACAGCTTTGGCCAATACCGATAGAGAACTGCGAGCCTCCGCATTTGATATATCACCGGCCTGAGTAGCTTGAGATATATTCTGAAATATAATGGTTAGGAATTATCAATAAGCCCTAGAGGATCTAACTCTACTACATAAGATAGATCAAGAAGAAGGGAAATATTTCCTAAAATGCCTCATAGCCTCCCATTCATAGTTGTAGCATACTTCACAACCATGAATAAGACTCTGATTGACGTAGTGTGTTGGATTCTGAGATCCATTAACAACCTAGTACTCTGATACCATTTCTATCACGACCCGAACCTACGGCCTAGATGTGACATGACTAATGGGGAACTTAAAGGGACCCCAGACAAGCCTATTAGCATATCATACACACATCCTTGATCGCGGAAGCAATTAAGCAACAACAAGAGATTCAAAATAAGGGTAAATAGACTAAGGAAAATCTTTGATATCATAAAAAATATAAAGAGTCAAGCTCATAGTATAGATATTGTAATATTCCAACAACACCTCTAAACTTATACTGGAGCAGGGGCCAAGACACTTTTCGAACTCACCCTCATAATTTCAAATATTAACATTAAGAAGTTTTAGAAGCAACAAAAGAAAGTAGATAGTGTCCTCGAACTTGAGGACTCACCAAACTTATCTTCAAGATGTCAAACTTACCACGTGGAGGAAGATAGTCAAATAGAGCTCCGGTTCCTATATGGTCATATCATGTAGGCATAGAGTATGTGTTAGTATATTTGAATGTACTAAGTATGTAGGATTCAATGCAACAAGAGATAGACTACATTATCAAAATGCATAATTATAAGCAATGAATAACATAATAACAATGTGACATGTATGATCAATGCTTAAAGTAAAACATGTTTTGCAAACCATTCATCGTACGTAGGACATAATATATATATATATATGTGTGTGTGTGTGGAAAGAGACCTCAACTGACATAGAATAAGACCAAGCGAACTACAACTTGGAATCCTAATGATTACCCCTCACTGGTAAAGAAGTGGTCCACTTTCCAAGGTAAACCATACTTCAAGCTTATAGGAACCAAATTTCATACAAAGTAACCTTTCTTATGGGATCACGACCTAATTTCGGAAAGAATTTCCTTAGAAACTTCACCTTACGGGAACACGATCTAATTTCAAGAAGAACCTCAAGAGAAAGTATACTAAATGGATCCACTAATAAATCAAGGGTAAAACCTCATCCTATGGTGACATATAGTTCAAGGAAGGAGAGCACTCCCTCAATCCATCGGTGCTAAATTCAATCCCACAGAATATATAAAGTAATCATAGCTTTAATAATTCGTAAGAAACATAGAAACATGACATGAGTAGTTCTAAAACATCTTTGACCTTTAATAGTGAGCCTAACTTCAAAACAAGATTAGATCATCATCAGACACCATCCTTGCGTTAACATCAACAACAAAGGCTCGCAAGAGGTAAATATTTAAGATAAAGGCTTAGTACAGCTTCACAACATCATTAATGTTTTCATGAATCAAATACATCTTTAGAAAACTCAAAATCGTCATAAAGTCTCTTGACACATAAATCAACCAACATATCATCAAAACATTAAGGATCCTTAAAAATGCATATTATCAAATACTTGGCAGGTGTGTAATTCTAGTAAAGAATCATGCAATTCGAGATTGAAAACATATAAGAAAAACCAATATAAATCCACCCACCAAGACTTGGAAACATCCTCTAACAAGATACATCAATACCCCCAATCAAATCTCACAATAGATCTTAGATTTATAACTCAAAACATGCATAGTTGAATAACATTTCATAAAATTCCAATATAGTTTATAGTCATAATCTATAATAAGTAACACCCATAAGTAAATCAATTTTAAAACATACATTTTATATGAAAAGGATGGTTGGGCACCATGGGTAAGAGGACCCAATGGTTGAATCCCACATACCTCAAACTTGGAGATTTCGTTGATTAAGATTTGAATGAGAACTTGAAGCTTGAATGAATTTCTTGAGATCTGGAATGAGTTTGGAACCTTTAATTTCAAATGAAACATTTGTCTAAGTGTTAGCGAGAGTTTTGGGGAATGTCTTGAATGATATGGAGTTAAAAAATGACTAAGTATAGGTGTTTTTATGCCTAGGAAGGCTTAGGCCCAAGACCCAAAGGCCTTGGACGGAAACAGGAAAATTGGCATAAAATAACACAACTCTGCGATGGCTCCGCGTGGTGGAGCCAACGCGTACACCCACTGGAATTAAAATTTTTGCAAATTTTTTTTTTGCTACGGGTCCTCTAAAGTTCGAATTATACCCATTTTACATTCAATTTTTCCCCCTGAACAAGAATATGAAGTTGAACTTTTGATATCACGCACAGATTCTAAGATATATGTAAATTACGACTATGGGCATTTTTTAGGCACATTTTTGGGCATTTTTAGGGTCGTTTCAGTCCTCAACTCTGAGGGAAATGTCTACTTTATTTCATGTTCTGATGTTAGTTGTTCCTTAAGTTGGATGCTTATTATTATGAAGGTGAACCCGAGAAGTGTCTTGGCCCCCACTCCATTCTAAAATAGAGGTGTTGTTAGATAGTAAGTTTGTATATGCTTGAGTTTGACTTCTTATGTTTCTATGTTTATGAAAGACTTCCCTTAGCCCTTCTTCCCTTTTGTAATTGACACTTGTTGACTTATTTTCATTTTCGCAAACTATGATGTGTACAATATATGCTAAGAGGCTTGTTTGGGTTGTCTTCGATTTTTCCATTAGTCATGTCACGTCTAGGATCTAGGCTTGGGTTGTGATAATTACATAGTGTCATGCTGCTAACACCTCACTTCCACATTGCAGTATCAGGCTGTGTCAGATCGTAGCCCATAGATTTGCTATGGTACCCCTTCTTTAAATTAAATTGTCAATCTCATTTTCGTCATTTAGGGCTCGTCCAGACTCCAATATTCGCAAACAAACTATGTAACCCTATGGTTTTTGATGTTTTGAATCCAATCGTGTGGTCAAAATTTCTAAAGGAGCTTCCTACGAGAAAGTGAGGGTCCTACCTCTTTATTTGCAACTTTTAGCGTAAAGCCCCTAGAGGGTTAAATCACATCTGGACATCGCTGGTATAAAATGAAGGGTCACCCTAGAACAAAATTGACGTTCTGGAGCTAATCGCGCTATCAAAATTCTTATTTGGGTCATGTTTCTTGAGGGCATTGACTGGCTCAATTATTAACTGGTTCTGGTAGCTAATTTACAATCCATGATATAATTACACCGGACATGCTCCTAGCCTAATTTGTCTGTTTTAGAGATAATAGAATCATCAAAATTCCATTTTAAGGTCGTTTACTTAGACCTTAGCCATAAACTTATTTTATGGGTACGACTTCTCAGTTAACTCAAAAATCCACCTAATTCCCAAATAACCCGACCAATATTCACCCAAATACTATCAAGGTTACTATGGACATCCTCAAATCAACATTATAACAACAAAATCATATAAATAGCCCAGAGATTCATTACAGGTATCATGTTTGCAAGAAATGCTACAGGCGAGTAAATATTTTCAAAAGTACAACAACTTCTGCCTAATATAGGATGAAGATATTGATTATGAGGAGAGGTAAAGTAAACAAATCTTAAAAAATTACATAATACACCAAAGAAATAACAAGCTAATCATAAAATCATCAAATATGCTTTACTTATTTGTATGAAGCAAACTAAGAATTACTAACTAAATGTTCAAATGTGTGTTAGAAATCGATTAAATATTGAGGTCACTGTTAAGAACCAGCATTTGACTATTACAGTATTTGAGGCGGCACAATATTTTTTAGGTTGCAACATGAAACAGCATGTTCATTCTACATCTAAAAGGGTAAAACTCTTATAAAATAAAATATCACTTAATATGAATAACATTACCTTATGTTTATTTAAATACTAATGTATAGACTTTTTTAATTCCATTGAAAGAAGAATCTCAATACTATCATCGATTAGTATTAAATAAGAAGAAGGAATTCAGTATCCTTGTAAAGATGGATCGGCAAATTGGGAAGGTTGAATAAACATGAATATGATGGTTGTTGAGATACATGAGATTGACAAGAAATTAGTTGCAAGATGAAAGCAAGGTTGAAACGTCGATTACCAAAACAAGAAGATAGAGCCCTAAAAAACCAAAGATAAGAGCATACAACAACATAAAATCAGTGAAAAGATTCAAGTGATATCTACGAACATAGATGATGTTCACCAAAAAACAACCAATGTTGAAATTCAGATTCAAACCCAAATAATACGACAGAGAAGCAAAAGAACTGGAATTAAAAATATGCCTCTGTAATTGATAAGAGGAATAAGAAGGTTGCAGAGATAAATGATGTTCAAAAACATAAGAGCCCATATGAAAGTGACGGTAACACCTATATAATTCATCTACAAAGAAGGACCAGGAAGCCTACAGAAGATAATATTGAGACACTATTAATGAAACATAAAACCAAAATTGAAAATTATTTATATATAGTTGCTCTAGAAGTTCCTTATGTTTAACTAGCTATCTTTATGATCTTACTAATATGAATATTTATAGGTTACTATTCGCGATGACAAACTTCACTAAACCTGCCTCTTATTATTATCTTACATTCTATTACATGAATGCAATTGATATACTCATTCACAAAACATTAAATATCTCCATAGTGTATCTCAGCCAAACAGATCAATAACACTCTTGTGCCAAAATACAACTTCATTTTATTGAAAATCCAACATTATATCCTGTACCATAGGTATTTATTAGTACTATATTAAAAGGTTAAACTAGAGATCAATAGGTACCTATTGTCTCTATATGAATAATTTATTAAAAATTTTAAACTAGAGAACAACAAATAGCTATTGTCTCTATACGGATCATTGTACACTATAAAAACTAACAAATTATACTAATGCTTCCACTATATTCTAGATCAAATACATACACACTTTGGGACAAGGCAAGATAAGTGTTGCACCAGTAATCTTAAATTTCACTCCAATAATTTAAGAAATGACACACAACCAATATTGAGGTATATATAATGTGTTATCTACTCATCGTACTTTCATATTAAACCTTACTCTTGGGGTCACGTAATTTCACAGGTGATAAAGACAAATCATTGCTTCAACATGGAAGAGAAATCTCCAAACCAAAACAACACCACAATATACATATATGATCTCAGATAATCCTTTGATATTTATAACTACACTCTCCATAGATGGCTAAATATGATAGTTACTCGATCTTACTCTAATACCTGATGTAACGTGTTGCCATACAATATCCAGTTTAATAGGTCATAAAGATAATAACACGACTTTACCAGTAGAGTTGATCATCACGAAAACCTGTAAATAACTAATGTAAGTAACACAGGTAAGAACTTACAAAATTCAGTAAAATCCAACATATATGTGTGCTCCCTGGCAGGTTAACACATTTGCACACATGTATACAAAATTATTACATGGTTTATCTTCATAGATAAAATATTATTTCGATTATAGAGAAAACAAAATGGTGTGGCACATTGCGGAAAGTTGAAAAATATATAGTAGTGACCCAAACAATAGGAGATCGAAAAGGTGAACAACCAAGGTCAAAGAAGCAACCAAAAGTAAATTGGATATTTAGAGCATTATCCGAAGAGTCCAAAACTAGAATACATATAAAAAAAACTACTCATATGCTGAATACTATTTTATGGAAAACAAAGATAAGTTCTTTTCAATTATTAATATTACATTTGATGCATACAATGCATTACACTTCTAACATATATCTACAATTATATTTATCTCTATAGGACGTACTGCTTACAACTTAAATGATTATCATATTCGCATGAGTTAAAAAAGGTCCTAGAATGTATTTATTGTGAAGCAGAAAATGTTTGAGGATGAACCTCCAAGATTCTATTATGCGAGTGGATATATAAAATTGGCAACCAATGAACCTCTGCTAGAACTACAAGAACTATTTATGGGTACTACAAAAGAAGCTAGAGAGTTTCATCAAATTATCCATGCTTATAATAGCATCTTTACTTATACATCGTTTGGTGTTAACTTGGATAAGGAAATAACATTTGCAAGAAAAAGAGTGTACACTTTTAGGGAACAAGGTGAACTATCTCATGAGATACCATCATTGATACCACGTGATAACTATCTCTATTACTTTCAACTATACTTCTTTGATACAGACAATGAGTTGACCAATAGGATATCAAAAGTAAAAGTTAGAATTCTAACAAACAGAATAGTAACCAAGATGAAACAGATAATGAAGGAAAATCCATATGTACAAATCTTTCGCTAATTAAAAGACCATTCTAGTTTCCTTAATTTCTAACTTTGAATTGTTGTAAAAGACTCTTTAGATCAACAAGTTTACAACACGCACTCAGTACATTAGGTAGCAACAACTTGGATAGATGAAAACAATACAAATATACCTTTTGAGCGAGAGATTATTAGTCATAAATATTCGGGTTACCAGCATAGAGTCAAATATTATTACGATTGTTATGACCCCTTCCAATATCCTTTGATCTTTCATAGAGGTGAATTCGGATGACAACAAGGAATAAGAAAACAAAATAAGAGATAACATCACATAACAATTAACCACAAATCAACTCTGGCCTGTGATATTACAACATTCCAATCAACAGATGCAATTTTTGCCAATGAGGACCAAAGTAACATGTCTTAACATCTACAATATAATAGTAATCTTAGTTATTACAAAATATTACTTACCTCCCCTGCTTGACTTTGCACTTTCTAGAACGACAACTTTATCTCTATAATCTTGCCTTAATTTTGGGTAGTTACATGGTATATTCTGATTTACACTTACTTACCAATACTAACATTCAAATTCTAAAATGCAATGCATATACTACCACTAGATAATGCAAATGTTGTATCACAAAAATAGGACTTTCAGTAGAATCTATATTGTACTTGGTTGCAGGAATATTGTTAACCAAGTGCCTTTACAAAACCAGCAACCGAAAGGCTGCATTATACCATGCAATCATTTTTATTTCAATAAACATATTTGAGGTGTTTCAAACAAATATTTCATAATAATGTCCATCAAATAAAATATTTATTACAATATTATCTGGTTTCAAAATAACTATTACCAACAATATATAAATAACTACAAATTGACAAGAAAAGGAAAGCCTACTTCGTTAAGGATACATCAATTGTACTAAATAGTAGTGTACTATATATCCATTACAAAGACATAGCACCCATACCACAATTATAACATAATATCACGGAATAGGACATGGCTATAGAAATTATGTATAGTATAATATCTATATATGTCAATATTGTAACTATCATATAATTTAAAATAATATGGTATGATTTGCAACATTTGTAGATACGTGTTTCTAGAGAAAAGGAGTTGCTTCCTGCAAGCAGTACTATTGTTATAAGCTACAAGCACGAGAAATAGAGAGGTCTGTATTACTTCTGTATAGAAGATTTCTGCAATAATTTGTGATTGACATGTACATATAATCGACAACAACAACGCTTGAATATTTTATAAATGAACAATCAAATTTTAGAAGAGAGGTGTCTCAGGGTATTTGTCATGACCCAAGCCTAGGGCCTAGACGTGACATGGCGAATGGGGAATCCGAAGGTACCCCAATCAAGCCTCTTAAAATATCATTACACATCCTTGGTCATGGGAGAAATAAAACATCAATAAGAGACAGTAAAAAGGAAATACCAGTCTAAGAGACATTGTTTATATCATAAAACATTAAAAGAGTTCAAAAGAGTTAAGCTTAATATCATTACATAACTTGTCCAACAACACCTCTAAACATAGAATTTAATGAAGTCCAAGAAAAAATAGACATTGATGGAAAGAATAAGATCAAAGACATTGTCCCCAAAATTGAGGACTCACCTACTTGCATTGTAGAGATTGTACTAGCCACGGGGAGGATGAGGATGATCGTGAGGAGCTTTGGTTCCTACATGGTAACATCATAAATGCATAGACTATGCATTAGTACATTTGAATGTACTAAGTATGTAGGATGCAATACAACAAGAGATACACAACATAATTGAAATGCATAATTAGGCAACAAATGACATATAGCAATATGACATGCATGAGTGATGCTTGAAGTAAAAGATGCTTATATAGAACATATTACATATATAGTAAGAGACCATCATGTCCAAGGCCTACCACCCCCTTGGAGAGGCGATTCAGGTATCAACCCCTCAATTGGGTGATTGTGATCTCATTCTACTATGCTTGGTGATTGAGGTATCAACCCCTCAATTGGTTGATGGTGGTCTCACCCTGACATCCATAGTGATTGAGGTATCAACCCCTCAATTGGTTGATGGTGGTCTCACCCTGACATCCATAGTGATTGAGGTATCAACCCAGCAATTGGTTGATGGTGATCACACCCCACCATCTATGATGATTGAGGTCTAGCACACCCTAAACTAGGTGTGATCAACTTGCAATACTATAGATACGTTTTGTGAAATCAACACATATATACCATCGTTTGATCATCATAAATTCATACAAGTCATAGGACATGCAATGGATCATCAATATTTCGAGAACCCTATATCGGACATTTTATCAAATATTTGATGGGTGTGTAATGCTATTATAAAACCATGCTATTAAAGAGTGAAATCATGCAAGAAATCTTGAAGTAAATCAATCCACCAACACTTGATAATACTTCCTTGAAAAATACATTGATACCCATCATCAAAACACATCATAGATCTTAGATTCATCACTCAAAACATGCATAAATAGTCACACTTTTACAAAACCCCAACATACTTCCTAGTCAAATTTATAATAGAAGACCCATAAGTAAAATCAACTTAGAAACATATAATTTAGGCAAAAGGGACGCTTGGGCACCATGGGTGAAAGGACCCAATGGTTGAAGCCCACATACCTGGACTTTGGAGAATTCCTTGATGAATATTGAGATGAGAACTTGAAGGTTGAGTGAAATCCTTAAGATCCAAAATAAGATTTGGCACTTGAATATTGAGTGAAATATTTGTCTAAGTGTTTGAAAGTGTATTGGGGAATGCCTTGTATGATATGAAGGTGAAATATGGCTTAGTATAGGTATTTTTACTCACAGGGAGACTTAGTCCCAAGATCCAAAATCCTTGGATTGGGATAAAAAAACTGGCACAAAAATACACAGAAGTGCACCATTGGCGCACCGAGCCAGGGGCGCGAAAACCTCTCTAGAAATTGCAACTTTGGATTTTTGAATTTTGATATGGTTGCTCTAAAATTGGGGTTAGACCTATTTACCACTCAAATGTTTCCCCCGATTAAGAATATGAAGTAAAAATTTTTGATATTATGCGCTGATTTTGAGATATATAGAAATTACGATTTTGGGCACTTTCGAGGCACATTTTCAGGCACTTTTTGGGGCCATTTCAATATCTTCCTCTTGGGAACATTAGTCCCCGAATGTCAAGGAATCGTATATAAGAGATGTAAACAAGGTAATTTTAGTCCACATGAGAATGCAACAAAAGGCACTTAAACATCACTTTTAAAATCTCAAAATAAGTAAAATCACCATGAACTTGTCAACATAAACATGAATGCATACAAATGAAATAGGGGATGAAACATAAGAATTGAAATTGCATAAGGGACTTAGAATTAGTACCTTAGGATTGATTAAAATGGAAGAGATAGGGATATCTCTTTTGCATATCCACTTTGGCCTCCTGTGTAGCACTTTTAACTTGTTGATTCCTCCAAAGGACCTTAACGGAAGCCACATCCTTGTTCCTTAACCTCTTCACTTGGCTATCCAAGATCTCTACTGGAACCTCTTCATAAGTCAAGTAGTCTTCAACAACACGCGCAACATCCAATGGGGCAATAGCATTCGGGTATCCTACATAGTTCCTCAACATGCATACATGAAAGACCGGGATAAAACCAAGTCCATTTCACTAGGAAACTCCAACTCATAGGCTACCTTACCAATCCTCCTCAACAATCTATAAGGATCCACATATCTTGGACCTAATTTCCCTTATTTTACCAAAATAAACCATACCCTTCACGTGTGAAACCTTCAAATAGACCCAATTACCA
>JAABOM020058674.1:0-49829 GCA_011800125.2 Solanum clarkiae
GAAGTTATGGATTAAGGTGAAGTCTGAGTAGGCTCGAGTCCATAACTTTCCCTATTTTTGATCCCAAGGTTTTCTTAGTCGTGATTCATTTTCCTTGTGAGTGTTTACTTTTCTAATGAACCATCATGATTATTTAGTGTGGATAATGTGTAAATTCATAGTGGTGTTATCTATTGGCATATACATAGTCTTTAAAATGCTTTTTGAATGATTTGAATAATTAACTACCCTAAAAAATTTTGAGGTTGTGATTATTGATGCATTCATGCATTTTGATGGTCTAGTGATGTTTGTTCTGATAATGTAAAGGTAAGTTTAGGCTTGAAGCATGACCTATGAGTCTATACTTGATTGTGGGGGCAATGTCATGTGTGTTACGACTTATTTTACTGCATTTATGCATCTTGTATGGACTCAGAACTTGCCTTAGTGCTCTAAGATTGGTTTGGTGAAGTGGTTGATGTGGAAAGGATCTTAGGCCTTTGTTCTTTGAGTGTACTCACTTTTAGCCTAAATGACCGACCAAATGAGTAAGTGAATGCCTTGTTCCAAATTTTTTGAGCCTCTCATGTCATTCTTTCTTGACACCTTACTAGCTTAACCATGTTTGATGAAATACCTTGATATTGGCCCTAGTCTATACTTGAACATGTGAACCTTAATTGAGGCTAAAAGCCTAAGTTGAGGGTGGCTACAAGTTGTGGCCCTGGTTAGGGGAAATAGATATTGTGTACTTCACCTCAAGCTAAAAGCCTAAGTTAAGGGTGGCCCTTATTGTGGTAAAGTAATAACAATGAGGTGGTTACTTGGGAAATAAAGAAAGAAATAAGGAATCATGAGCCGAGTGAAGAAAAAGAAAAGAAAAGTACCTTGAATGTAAAAAAAAGTAGCAAGAATTAAGTTCAAAAATAAGGCACGGCTGAAAATACAAAGAAAGCACTCGAGAAAAGTTTGAAACAAGAGAATAAAGGTGGATTTAATGAAAATGGTTGGGTTATGAAAGCAAAAAATGTTGGTAAAAATGGTTCAAGGACAACTTTTAGTCACTACTTGCCTAAAATGCCATACCAAAGCCCCCTGAACCTATGTTGCACAGCCCATAAGCCCTACAGTGATCCAAATCCACTTCATCACCAAGCCAGAAGATGAGTATAGAGGAAAGCCTATAGTGTTAGCCAGTGTGCATGAATTTCAATTGTGAGAGTGAGAATGCTTTCTCAGTCCCTGAATTCTAAATGCTTCTTGAGAGAGTAAGAGGACTTCTTTTATGTGAGGGAATTTCCACTACTTTATTAGTATATGGTTGTAGTAGTGATTGTTGATGGTTGAAGCTCCTTAGCTTATCATAGTTTGGCTGCCAGATTCATCATCATGTTTTTATGGTGCTCAGTAACTTTATAATCTTGTTTTGAAAATTATAGTTAGGTTGCTAGATTAGAGTGAAAGATGTATATGCCATTAGTATAGTTGCTATATATTTCTCATTGTCTGCGTAGATTGAGTCGTCGCTTGAGGACAAGCAACAATTCTAAGTTAAGGGTGTTGATGTGCTGTCAGAATACGACATATTTGATGCCTAAAACAAGGGATTTTGTGAGTTCTTAATGAGACTCTTTATGTGTTTTTGTGTTGTTCTTTCAGAAAAGTTACGTTGGCATGATTTTGGAGAAAAATTGGAAATTTTACTAAAGCATAGGACATACGAGTTCACCTACGAGTCGTAGCCCAAGTTATGAGTCATAGGATGCTATCATAGCATAACATAGAGACCAAAAATAAGAAATCTTCTAAGTATAGGTCAACCCTACAAGGCCACCCCACAAGTCGTAGCTCTCACTATGACTCATATAGGTTCACTCATAGCAAGAATCAGAGAGCCTGAACTTTGGATCAACTATTGAAGGCCTAGATTATTAGAAGATCATACGAGTCGTAGCACTGGATCATACCAGTTGAGTCCAAAATGCAAAGGACCTGATACGAGACTTCGATTATGACTAATAGGCCACCCTACGAGTCGTACCTGCAAGGTGTACCAGCTGCCAGTTGTCTTTTCTGTTTAATTTTTAAGGTTATTTTGTAAACTCTATCAATACTTTAAGTTAGGGTTTTAGTTGAGAAGAGTCGAAATTGAGCAGAAAGCATAACTTTTGAAGACACTCTTAAGGAAACTGAGGTTTTTAGCTTAGTCTATCATTTTCTCTTGTAAAACCCAATTTTGGGGATTGCAAATCTTGCTTTGTGCTTACTATCAATTTATCAATCTTTTGTTTACAACTCGTGGTGTTTTCAATCTTCATTACTTTGGATAAAATTTTTAATCATTTCTCTTACTTGTATTTTTGTTGATTTTGCCTTAGTCATGAGTCGCTAAGCACCCATAACTTGGGGTCATGGGTAGTTAACTTGAGATGACCTAGGTTTGTGCATTTCTATGATTGAGGTTTTGCATGTATTATCTATTTCTCTTGTTACGGTTGTTGTTTGGTGGTGGTTAACACCAAACCCCACCTACTATCACAATCCTGACCAGGGTAGTGACGAGTAGGAAATGAGAAAAAGATGTCAGAATTCGATTGATGTGTTCTCGTCTAATTAACCAAACTTGACTATGGGGAGGTTGACTGGGACAATAGGCAATGGTTAGTTGGCATGCTATGGTTGCTGACCAAGCACCATGGGGAAATTCGACCTTCACCTTCAAAAGAGGGATGGAAGAACCTAAGTTACCATCCTGCATGTAAATTTCTAATTGTAGTTATGTTATCTAGGTTAATCGAGTCAACGGACCATGGGAAACACAATTCCTAAGTTGTCCCTAAAATTTAGTGTTTTCCGGCATCGTATATACTGTTTATTTTACTTTGTTTTTGAATAACAAATCCCCCCATTTAGAGATTTTAGTTATAGATACTAGAAACGATTGATAGCGAATTCTCGTACTCAAACCATGTATTCCCTATGGATTAGATCTTACCTTTTCGTTAGGTTAATTGCTGACAACAACCGCTTTCTTATTGGAGTGAGAATATTAGGTCAACACTAGACCCATCAACGCCAACACATCAAATCCTAAAGGAAATTTCAATATATCGGCAGAAACATTGGGCACCTCGTCCCCTCCTTGAGCCTCTTGATCAACATCACCACCTTTACCCTTGTCTTGAGCATTGGGGAAATTTTGAATTTTGTGGCCCATATCTCCACAATCAAGGAATGCACCTGTGTTCCTCCATCATGTACCACCATGTTTCCTCCCATATTTTTGGCATCTAGGACGAATCACCCCATTATCGCCTCCTTTACTCCTATTGCATCTATGCATGCAATGTATTATCTTGTGACCCTTCTCTCCACAACCATAACAAGCATTAGTTTTCTTCCATCACGGGCCATCATGGTGTCTACCACATATTTGGCACCTACCATAAAGTAGCACACTACCACTGCCTTTGAGACTTTGGAACTTCCCTTCACCGCGGGCCCTCTTAGCCACCTTACCTCTCCTCTTACTGTTTGAAGTCGCAGGAGCACTCGCTTACTGATCAAGGTAAGTTGCCAATTTTTTCGCTACTTTGGCCAACGCCCAAGGAGCGTTGCGAACCTCCGTATTCGTCATATCACCGTATTAAGTAGCTTGAGACATATCCTATAATGTAATGGTTAGGGATTAGTGATAAGCCCTAGGAGACCTAACTCTATCACACAACATGGATCATGAAGAAGTGAAACATTTCCAAGAACGCCTTATAGCCTCCCATTCATAGTCATGGCGAGCTTCACAACCATGAATAGGACTCTAATTGACGCGCTGTTTTGGACGCCGAGAACCTAACAACCTAGTACTCTGATACCATCTTTGTCACGACCTAAGCCTAGGTCCTAGATGTGACCGGCGAATGGGGAACCCGGAGGAACCCCAAACAAGACTCATAGCATATCCTTTCACATCCTTGGTCATGACAGCAATTAAAATGACAAAAAGAGATAACCATAAACAAGGGGAATTGGGACTAAGGGTAAATTTCCATATCATAAACACCAAGAAACTAGAGAGTCAAGGCTCATAGCATAGATACATAACATGTCCAACAACACCTCTAACCTTAGACACTTAGCGGGGGCCAAGACAAGATACAAGGCTCACCCTCTAATAATGACAATAGGTTATCCAAAAATACAACACATAGTCTAAACATAAGCTTGGGAGATGATAGATATTGTCCCCGGACTGGAGGACTCACCATGAGCTAACTTGAACAATTCATCTAGACTTGAGGAGAATCAATTGGACCTCCGGTTCCCGCATGGTGATATCATGTAGGCAAAGGCATGCGTTACGCTTGAATGTACTAAGTATGTAGGATGCAATGCTATAAGAGACAGGCATCATAGGCAAAATGCATAATCATAAGCAATAGACAACATACTAATAATATGACATGTATTAATGATGCTTTGAGTAAAATCGTACTTATATAAAACATAAATGAGTATAAGGAGTGACCACTCGTACTTATATAAAACATAATATGAGTATAATGAGTGACCATTATAGTGCAATCCAAGGCCTACCACCTCTTTGGAGAGGCACATGAGGTACGAACCCATTCATAAGGTTGATGGAGTACAAACCCCCCAAAAAGGTTGATGGAGAATAAATCCCAGTTGGGGATACAAACACCCAACAAGGTTGAAGGGTACACACAACAAATAAGGTTACCTGGGCCTGTCACCCCTCGAGCTAGGCGATCGAGGTACCAAACCCTCAACAAGGTTATCGGTCCCACAACTCCCCAAGTTAGGCTTGGTCATCCCCAACACTATACAGATAATATCATGTGTATATATATACACTCCTTTCATCATCATATACATACATTCCTTTTCATCATCATTTAAGCATCATATAGTCATTCAACTCATAAGACATGCATAGGACCTTCAATTCCTCAATAAACCAAAACCAGAAATTTTATCAAACACTTAGAGGGTGTGTAGTGCTGGTGTAAAACCATGCAGTTCAGGAGTGTTTAGTGCTAGTGTAAAACGATGCAATTCAGGAGTGTGATCACGCTAGAAAATCCAATCTAAAACCATCAATAGATACTTGGTAACATCCTCAAGCAATATACATAAAAATCCTTCATCAAATCTAACATTAGATCTTAGATTCATAGCCCAAAACATGGTAAAATAGTCACATTTCATAAGCCATAACATAATGTGCAGTGATTTTCATAATTCATAAGAATCATGAGTAAATCAACTTTAAATAATGCAATTTGTAAGAAAAGGAAGCTTGGGCATCATGGGTGAAACAAACTGATAAAATAAACCCACATACCTTAGCTTTGGAGATGAACTTGATGAAGATTAGAGATGGAGACTTGAAGATTGAGTGCAATCCTTGAGATTCGGAGAGGGTTTTGGCACTTTAATTTTGAGAGAAATATAAGACTAAGTGTTTGAGTAAGTATTGAGGAATGTCTTGTATGATATGACGGCAAAATATGGCTATGTATAGGTATTTTAACATATGGGAAGGCATAGGCCAAGACCCAAAAGCCTTGGACCGAGATAGGAAAGCTGAAAAAACTTACACTGGAAAATACTTCACTCCAGTGACGCATAGGACAACTATTTTTGCCAAACTTTGAAATTTTGAAATTCGCTACGGTTGCTCAAAAATCGGAGTAAGACCCATTCTCCACTTAGTTTGACCCCCTAAATAAGAATATGAAGTCGAATTTTTGACATTGCGCATGGATTTTGGGATATATGGAAATTATGATTCCAAGTACTTTCGAGTCACATTTTCGGGCACTTTTTGGGGTTGTTACATTTTTCATGACCCTACCCTTAGGCCTAGACGAGACATGGAGAATGGGGCCCCAAACAAGCCTCTTAGCATATCATTTACACGTCCTTGGTCGCGGAAGCAATTAAACTATAACAAGAGAGAATCAATAAGGATAAAGGGACTAGGGGAGTCTTTTATAGCATAAATCATAAAGAGTAAAATCTCGAAGCATAGTAATATAACTTGTCCAACAACACCTCTAAATATAGTCTTGAGCGGGGGCCATGACATGTTCCGGGCTCACCCTCATAGTATAAAGAGTTCAACATTAAGAAATAACATGGCAAGAGTAGCATAGCTAATGTCCCCGAACATTGAAGACTCACCAATAGCTTATCTTCAAAATGTCATAACTACCCACGGGGAGTATAATCGTGAGGAGCTCCGGTTCCTATATGGTAATATCATGTAGGCGTAGAGTATACATAAGTACATTTGAATGTACTAAATATGTAGGATAAAATGCAACAAGGGATAGACAACATAATCAAAATGCATAGACAAAGGCAATGGATAGTAGCATAACAATATGGCATGCATGATCAATGCTTGAAGTAAAACATGCTTTTATAGAACATATTACATGTGTAGGAAGAGACCAACATCATATACCAAGAAAAATAATACTTGGAATCCAAGGCATACCACCCCCTTGGAAGGCGATGTAGGAACCTACCCCTCAATTAGTAGATGGGCATACCACCCCCATCCCCTCAAAATGATTGAGGAATCTACCTCTCAATTGGTAGATGGTCATACCACCCCACATCAAAGTGGTCAAGGTATATACCCCTCAACATGGTAGATAGGCGTGCCACCCCGATCAAAGTGGCCAAGGTATGTACCCCTCAACATGGTAAATGGGCATACCACCCCCCATCAAAGTGATTGAGGCATATCACCCCCCTTAACTAGGTGTGGTCAACTTGCAACACTACAGATACTTTTCATGAATTTAATACATACATATATTCCTTTCATCATGATAAAGTCAGTTGACCCATAGGCCATGCAATAGATAATTAATAACTCAAGAATCGTTAACCGGACATTTTATCAAACACTTGGTGGGTGTGTGATGCTAGTTCAAAATCATACAATTCAAGAGTGAAATCATGTGAGAAAACTTAATGTAAATCAACCCACCAACACTTGGTAACACCCTAATGCAAGATATATTGAAATCTCTCATCAAATCTCATCATAGAACATAGGTTCATAGCTCAAAACATGCTTAAATAGTCCACATTTCATGAAACACCAACACAGTTTATAATCAATTCATAGTAACAAGTACACATATATAAATCAACTTGAAAACATGTAATTTACATAAAAAGGAATGTTGGGCACCATCGATGAAAGGATCCAATGGTTGAAACCCACATACATCAAATTTTGTGATTTCCTTAATGAAGATTTTAATTAGAACTTGAAGCTTGAATGAATTTCTTGAGATCCGAAATGAGACTGGGACACTTAGATTTGGATGAAATATTAGTCTAAGTGTTAGATAGGGTTTTGGGGAATGTCTTGTATGATATAGGGTTGAAAATGACTAAGTATAGGTGTTGTTAGGCATGGGAAGGCTTAGGCCCAAGACCCCAAGGCCTTGGACCAAAGTAAAGAAAACAGGAAACAAAATGTACTGGTCTGCGCCCTAGCCACGTTGCTCGATTCTATTTTTTGTTAACTTTGGAAATTCAAATTTTGATACGGTTGCTCTAAAATCAGGGTTATACCCATTTCCCATTCAATTTTCCCCCTGATCACATATATGAAGTTGGATTTTCAATATCACGTACAAATTTTGAGACATAAGGGAATTATGAATTTGTGCATTTTCGAGCACATTTTCGGGCACCTTTTGCGACGTTTCAATAAGGCTATGATCCCAATGACCTTGGGAAAAATATGAAAAGAAAGGAAAATGTTATAGTGGTCTGCGCCTCAAGTGCGACACGGACCAGTAGAGCCTAGAAAGACACAATGCTCCATGCCCCTGGTACGTCACAGCCAAGGCGGACAACCATTGGAAATCGTAAAATTGGCAAAATTTATTTTTTGCTATGGGTCTTCTATGTCATGACCCGGTCTTGGTCATGATAGCGACTGATGGTCCCACCTACGGGCAAGCTAATTCCGATCCCAAGGGTACCTGTTCTAGCTTTTTGATCTAAACAAAATTGATACAATAATAATATATACGCTGGAACCTACCTAGAACCTGGAAGTCTACTATACAGTGCTATAATAGACACAAGGACATATCGTACATATATATCAATAATCATAATAATATACAAAACTAGGGGTGCACCTAAATATACCAAACTCTACTTTACAAGGTCGATGTCATGGTGGAAAAGATGGCCATCAATAAGAAGGAGACTGTGAAAAATCCAGAGTAGTCAGTGCTCATCAAAAGTCTCCTGACCGCTCCCGAAGATCCCCAAATGAACTATCACGACCCATACCTAGAACTGCACCTTGGGGAGATGCAGAAGTAGGGGTGAGTAGCAGAAAAGGCACCCAGTAGGCATCGTTAACCGACCGAATAAAATGGACATACGTAAAGTCCAAATGTATAGAATTGCAGCAGTGTAGAAAAATAACTTAGGTCAAGGCTAGGCATGTCTGGGAACTCTCAAACCACAATTGAACCAATCAAAGTGAAGAACAATAATAACTTTAACAAACACAGGTACTGAACATCGATATAGACTGACAGAGACTGTGTAGGTCAATACCACAACTGCACCAACTGATGTATAGTGTTGTTCGCGGGTTCAAGGCCCTAGTATATGTGTCTAAACGCCAACTAGTCCCCTATTAGACAAGATGGTACACCCACGCACAATAATCATGCTGACCGATAATCAAAGAATCCTCCAGGACCATCATAGAGTCCCATAGTAACATCATGGAGCTCATCTCTCTGTATCAATCAGAACAAGGGTCTGTTGTATGTGGGTGTAAGGCCCTAGTGCAAGCCTGAATGCCTCTTGAGCCCCCACAAGGCTATGAGGTACATCCATGCACAATCAGGGTATGAATTGATAAGTGGATCCATGGGTAAGTAACCACAGGCCCCGCCCTAACAATCACAAGCGAACTGGGTCCCCGACCCTGTGCCGGGATATGGCACCCGATCAATCAGAGTAGTGTCACATGGGGACTCGAAACCCTAATATCACTTGAGGACTCTAACCCCTAGGTCTTTCGACCTAGCCTTTGATCAGGCAGCCAGCCGCCATGTGGTCTAACCATATATGTAACGGTGGGACGTATCCACAACTGGAGAAAGAATCCCCCTATCATAAACAGCAGTGTCTCAACATTAGAGTATCAATCATGTGGCCGCGCCCCAATGAATATCAATCATGGTGTCCTCAACCCAAAACTCAGTCGGCGCTCAGTCCTCAGAATCTGCATCTGCGACCTTGTATCACAGTCATGACCACTGGGACACAAGTCCAAAGGGAGCGTCACCCATGATCTAGACTCTACAGACATGACCAACGGTGCTCAATGGTAACGGGGAGTGTCATTTGGGACAAGATGTATCAGTCAATAACTCACTCAACCAATCTATCTGGATCTGGAACTCCAAAGTCATATCATGCCCAAAGTGAACGTAGGCGATGATAATCATATCATTCCTAGAGTGAATGTAGGCGATCACACTCTCAATGTAGGTATCCCACAATATCAATCTAACCCAAATAATCACAATCACTACCCTAGAATCGAATGGAAAGAACCAGTACACATGACAACTATCAGTTGTACATTAGAGAGTATATACATCACAAAACACCATAGAACTATCCGTAGCTAAGGCCAAGTGTACCATAACCTCGTCAATCACAAGTGGCTAGAGTAAACATAGACCATTGCTTTAAATCATAAATATCTAGGATACCGACACCAAGCTGAGTCATATCTATACTAGAGTCAAGCTGCAGTCGAAAATATAATCAATGAACAATCTCCTGGTCATCATATCTTAGTAGCAACAGGCCGTACACATTCATGCAGGTACAAGTCTAGTCAGAACACATGTCAGTCTCAAGGCACTAGCCCATATTCTCCCTTTCTCAGGCTCTTTCTCTAGGTAAAGCAACTCATAGGGCCTCACTGGCATAACATAAGCTAAGGCCAAAAGGCTAGATAAACGGGAGGATGTCACCTACCAAAAATCATATTGAAGCTCAGCAGCCACGAAGGATATCGCCTAAGGCAACCATGTGTCATCCCACTGAAAACGTGCCCCTCTTAACTAGATGTCAGTCTCCAAGATGAACAAATATAACAAGCGTCTCATCGCAGATCACCTAGAATGCTCGTAGGATATAACCTACACCTCACTGACAGAGTCACACTCCCATCTCTAACCCGCCAATGGCTCAATGTCAACATATCTCGTATTATAGATCATTAGGGTCCTTCGGGGTTATAACTAAGACCGTCCTAGGACATGGTACATCTCTAGTCACTAACCAGTGGCACAAGTACATAACCGACAACAAAAGTATGCTGGATCATCTAAATCACAGGGTAACAAAAATCATGTTTAATTAGGGAATTCTACCAAAAGTACTCAGTATAGATATAGACAACTGTAGCCACATCATGTATATACCTACCAATAAGATATAGATACTAGACCCAGTGCACATAGTAGCATGTAATCACAGGTCAACCTTGATAGATATTATATCTGGGTAGCCTTAGACGACACACCAAAAAGAAATAGTCAACCTAAGTGTATATACCTGTCACATATTCACAGCTCCAGCCAACTACTTCCAGGCTCCTTAGTAGTCATATAATGTAAGAACTCAGGTAATATAATAGTTACAGTCAACACAACTCTCTATACAACAACTATTGTCCCATAGCATTATATAGTAACAACAAACAAAACACATCTAGCCATATACAATATATACTCCTCAACTCATTCCAAAAACAATACATTCTTACACATTCCAACTCAAATATGCAAACATTTCAGCTCAGTCTAGGATTTAGAGAAAGCCTAGCCTACCTGGCATCCAACATCTCTTGGTCCTAGTCATCCAACAAATCCTTTCCCATCTAGATTACTTCTTAACACTACTTAACTGTTCAAACATAAGTGACAAGATCATTACGACTGATTTGGCTGTAAAATCTCAAGAAATAGGTGAAATTACATTAATTAGGATTAAAATGAGGAAAATAAAGGCCCACACTTGTAATACCAAACGAATCCCTATAGAATAATCTCCACATCACACCAAATCTATAGCCAGAAATTCTTCCCAAAATAGGCTCGAGAAGACGGAGAAAAGGCCCAAAAACATAGTTGAAAACTTTATTGGGAATACATTCGTTTCAAAACTTTCTTAGCCAAAATTCTCAAAGCTAGACAAAATCAGTGAACACCTAGCATACCACAGTGTCCCTCTCAGGTAGAACAATATAGACGCAAAATTTTACTTAATGTTAGTAAGTAATGAACGAGATATTGCGATGTAAAGTTTTCACTCATTCCCGATATATCAATGAGTAAAAAGAAACAATTTACCTCAAAATATGTTTCAACTCCCAAATTCGACTTTACCACGATGTTCCTTGCAAAAACTTGAGCCATATAGCCTTTTGGATCACTCAATTTGGATGAAAAATGAGCTTAGAATCGCGGTACGAAGTTTAGAGGAATATAATTACATACTTTTCCTAGAAAAATAAGCACATATATAGATATAGATAGGTGGCTGCTAGATCACTGCCAAGTGGCAGTAACTAGGTATGCCACATGGCAGCAATAGGGTGTGCCACCTCACCCCTCTCCCATTAATCCTTTAATTGCTTTTTCCCCCATTTCGGGCTAGTTCAGACTCCGATTTTAGCAAACAAACTATGTAAATCTATGGATTTTGACATTCAAGACCCAATGGTGTGGTTAGAATTTCCAACAGAGCTTCCTAAAATACAATGACTATCCCATTTCTTTATATGCAACATTTAACGAAAAGCCCCCGAGGATTCAAATCACATCCGGACATCCCTGGTATCAAACGAGGAGACGCCCAAGAGGAAAATCGATATTCCAGAGCTAACCATTCTATAAAATTTATAATATGGGCATGGTTCCCAAGAGCATTGACTAGGTCAACAATTAATCTGTTCTTGCGGCAAATTTCGCAATCTATGATATAATTGCATCTTACATACTCCTACCCTAATTCGGCTGTTATGGAGCTTATGGAATTGTCAGTCTTCTGTTCTGAGGTTGTTTACTAGGACTTTACTCAAAACTTATTTTACGGGTATAACTTCCCAGTTAACTTCAAAATCCACATAACTCCAGAATAAACTGACCAATAATCATCCTAGTAGACCCGAGGTCACTATACACATGTTCATATCAACATAATAGTAGCAAAACAATGTAAATGACCTGAAGGGTGATTACAACATCCCCCTCTAATAAGACTTTTATCCATGAAAGTACGGACACAGGCATACCCATTGGCTTCAATCCATACCACTATTATGTAAGTCACAAGCATGTTTCGTATTCTACAATAATTAAGCAGCACCCTCACTATCCAGAAATCCCACCACCCATTTGTATATAACAATGAGTTGGTGCGGCAATTCCAAAAGGAAGTCCCGAGAATCCACTATCCGTCCCATCCGCTTAATCATCGTATAAGTAATGAGGATCAACCAGCTAGGCATACCCTTCCGTACTACATCCCCAAATGTTCGGATAATCATAGTTTTTCATAAATGTACTTGTGGTTCACATATATGGTTTACATATATGGCTTTTACTCCATACCTGGCATCCCTATACAAGAAATTCCCACAATCAATAACAAGTGGCTCACGGGCTAACCAAATAATTGCGGACAACAGCTAATATGCTCTCATTCACATGAAGGGCTAAAAACCCCTTCCCTTGGTGTCCAATCCACCTTGCATTGCCACTTATTAATGCAACAAATACCAAAGAGGTTGCCTACTCAAAAGGCTCTTTGTACTTCTGTTCACACCAAGGCATTCGTATGTCAATTCCTTAACATGGTCCTCAGTAGTTATTACCATTCAGCCCCTCATTCTGTAGTATCTAATAATTACCTATGGAAAGAACCGCAACAGCATCCATCGGTGCTTATAACTCACCAAATTCCTCTTGTACAACACATTAGTCAGCTTGACAGACGCAATAATCCATTCACAATGGCCATAAAAGATCCGGTTACAACCCCCAAAACATCCTCCACTATAACCTCCCTTAATAATATTATGACATTATTTAACATACCAAAAAAGAACAATCTAGAATACAAGTAACTCATCTGCAATACACTGATGTACCATCAATATGCAAAGAATAGGATGTATAGGAGAACTAGCTAGAGGTAAGATAAACTCAGATGCAACCGGTCCAACCCATTCCAAAACCTCAATAGAGTTGATATATCGAGCCCAAGCTCACCTCACCTTCCGAATCATATGACTTGTCTCAAGTAAGGGTGAGGGAGTGTGACATTCCCAAGATGACCTTCCAGACTAGATATGGGCATTATGAGTTTGTTGTGATGTCGTTTAGGTTGACCAATGCATCGGCCATCTTTATGGACCTAATGAATAGGATCTTCAACCCTTACCTTGATTCCTTTGTTGTGCTCTTCATTGATGATATTTTGATCTATTCACATATAGGGAGGAGCATATAGGGTATTTGAGGGTTATGTTATAAAGATTGCGGAAGGAGAAATTGTATGTCAAATATGATGACTGTGAATTTTGGTTGAAGGAGGTTGCGTTCTTACGTCATGTGGTGTTGGGGGATGGTATAAAAGTGGATACTAAGAAAACCAATGTGATTATTGGCCTAAACCATTGACCCCGTCGAATATTAGGAGCTTCTTGGGCCTAGTGGGTTATTATAGAAGGTTTGTGAATGGGTTCTCCTCCATCGCTTCCCCTATGAAAAAATTGACACAAAAGAAGGTTAAATTTGTGTGGACTGATGAGTATGAGAGGATCTTCCAAACATTGAAAGACAAGCTTGTGTCCGCTCCTATATTGTCACTACCGGATGGGCTTGAGGGATTGGTGGTGTATTGTGATGCTTCCCGAGTTGGTTTGAGTTGAGTGTTGGTGGTAAGATCATAGATTATGCTTCTAGAAAACTCAAGATACATTAAAGGAACTACCCTACCCATGATCTAGAATTAGTCGTCGTTATGTTTGCACTAAAGATTTGGCATCACTATTTGTGTGGGGTGCATGTGGATGTGTTCACCGATTATAAAAGCCTACAATATGATATGAGTGTGTACTATTATCCGGGTAAGGAAAATGAGTTGGCAGATGCCTTGAGCAAGGTGTCTATGTGTAGCTTAGCCCATGTTGATGGTAGTAGGGAGATGGCCAGGGAGGTGCATCAATTTGCTAGATTGGAGGTTAGGTTAGAGGAGGTTGGTGATGATGGTGTGGTTGTTGTTGATGGGTCTATGTCTTCATTGGTTGATGAGATAATAGCAAACCAATATCTTGACTTCTCCTTACTTGAATTGAAGGCCTTGGTGAAAGAGATCAAAGTAAAGGCTTTCTCATAAGGGGGAGATGGGGCCCTTAGGTACCAAGATAGGTTGTGAGTGCCTTGTGTTGATGGTTTGAGGGAGAAGATCCTTGGTGAGGCCCACAATTCTTCTTATTCTATCCACCCCGTTTCCTCCAAAACTTATAGGGACTTGAGAGATGTGTATTGGTGGGGAGGCATGAAGAGGGACATTGCCAAATTTGTTTCTGCTTCCCATAGCTGTCAGCAAGTTAAAGCCGAACATCAAAGGCCGGGTGTCCTATCCCAAGACATCAAGATTCCTACTTCGAAGTAGGAAGTGATTAATATAGATTCTATGGTTGGGTTGCCCAGGACTAGGAAGGTTTTTGATATCATGTGGTTGGTAGTTGATAGGATGACGAAATCGGCCCACTTTCTACCGATTAAGACTACCTATGGGGCTGAAGAGTATGAAAGGTTGTACATCCATGAGTTAGTAAGGTTGAATGGGGTTCCTTTGTCCATCATATCAGATCATGGTTCACAATTTACTTCACATTTTTGGAGGTCCTTTCAAAGGGGTCTTGGTACAAAAGTTCACCTTAGTACAGCCTTCCACCACCAAATGGATGGCCGATCTGAAAGAACCATTCAAACACTAGATGATATGCTAAGGTCTTGTGTATTGGATTTGAGGGGCAGTAGGGATGACCATCTTCCTTTTATTAAGTTTGCCTACAATAATAGTTATCACTCTAGCATCGGTATAGCTCCTTTTGTGGATCTTTATGGAAGACATTAGAGATCACTGGTTGGTTGGTTTGAGTTTGGAGAGGTGGCTTTATTAGGACCAGATCTGGTTGCGAATGCTCTTGAGAAGGTTAGGATGATTAGGGAAAGGTTAAAGATAGCCCAAAGTTGTCAAAAATCCTACGCCGATGTGAGAAGAAGAGACCTTGAATTCAAAGTGGGTGATTGGGTTTACATGAAAGTTTATCCAATGAAACGTGTTATTGTCTTTGGTAAAGAAAGGAAATTGAGTCCAATATATTTTGGTACTTATGAAGTTATGAGAAGGCTTGGCAAGGTAGCTTATGAATTGAAGCTACCTAGTGAAATGAATTTGGTTCATCCGGTGTTCCTTTTCTCTATGTTGAGAAAGTGTGTTGGTAATCCTAATGCTATTATGTCTTATCATGTTGTAGGTGTTGTTGAGGATAACATGACCTATTAGGAGGTTCTGGTTCAGATTGTAGATAGGCAAGTGAAGAGATTGAGGAACAAGGAGGTTGCATCCATTAAGGTCCTTTGGAGGAACGAACAAATCAAAAGTGCTGCTTGGGAGGTCGAAGCGGACATGCAAAAGTGGTATCCTTATATTTTCCACTCCAATCAAGCCTAAGGTATCCTTATATGATCACTCTCTTCTTGTACGTCTCTTTCACATTTGGGGACGAAAGCTCCCAAGGGGGAGATATTTAAACGACTCCAAAAAGTTCCCGAAAATGTGCCTTGGAATGCTTGAAATTTTAAATTCCATATATCTCAAAATCTATTTTCTATTTTGAAAATCCAACTTTATATTCATGTTCAGGGGGTCAAAATTAGGTGAAATAGGACATAACTCGGATTAAAGAGCTAAAGATTAGCAATTATGAAATTCCAAGAATGGGTCTAGCATATTATGAAATTCACTGCACACTATGTTAAAACTATGTAAAGTTGTGACTGTTTTGCTACGTTTAGAGCTATAAATCTTTGACCTATTGTAAGATTTGATAAGGGGTTTTGATGTATATTGCTTGAGGGTTTTGCAAGGTACTGATTGATGATTTTACAATGGATTTTCTTGCATGATTTCATATTTATATTTTATGATTTTATACTAGCATTACACACCATCTAAGTGTTTGACAAAATGTTCGAATGTGGGTTCTTGAGGAGTTGAAGGCCCAAAGCATGAGATATGATATGAATGACTATATGATGATAAAATAAGCTTATGTATGTGATATACTCTATATAAAGTGTTGCATTAGAACATACTCGATACGGGGGGATAAGATCTCGAGTAACCAAGGTGGGGTTTTGTACTCATCAACCATGTGAGGAGTTTGTACTTCTCCACCGTGGTGATAAAGTGTGAGTATCATCAACCACGTGAGGGGTTTGTACAACACCACCAGGGTGCTAAGGTTGGATCATCATCAACCACCAAGGGGTTTGTACTTTGAAATCTAACTTGGTCTCTTCTACACATATGACATCCTATATAAGCATGAGTTACTTAAGCATGATTTACTTAACCATTGATCATACATGTCATATTGTTGTATTATGCCTATTGCTTAATATTATGCACTTTTATTATGATGCCTATCTATTGTTACATTGCATCCTACATACTTAGTTTATTCAAATGTACTAACGCATACTTTTGCCTACATGATATCACCATGTAAGAACCAGAGCCTAAGCCTTTAATCCTCCTCCACGTGGCTAGATCAATGCTACTTAAGCTAGTTGGTGAGCCCTCCACTTCGAGGACCTTAGTCTATGCTCTCTTGTTATATATGGAGATACTCTTCTTTATGTTCTATTTGTCTATGAGAGTGAGCCCGATTGCTTTTTGTTGGCCCCGCTCTTATCTATGTAGTAGAGGTGGTTCTTGAACATGTTATGTATCTATGATATGACTTTGACTCTTATCTCTTGACTATGACATTATGCAAGCTTTTCTCTATGTAAAGCAACTCATAGGACATCGTCGGTATAACCTAAGCTAAGGATAAGAGTCTAGATAAATGGAAGGATGTCACCTATCCAAAATTATATCGAAGCTCAGCAGCCATGAAAGGCATCACCTAAGGCAACCATATGTTGACTCTCTAAAAACATTCCCCTCTCAACTAGATGCTAGTCCCTAAGACAAACTCATATAGCTAGTGTCTCATCGCAGTCACCCAGAATGCCCATAGGATATAACCTACACCTCACTAATAGATTCGCACTCCTATCTCTAACCCACCAGTGGCTCAGTGTCGACATATCTCGTATTGCAAGTCACAAGGTGTCACGCCCAAAGTCCTATTAAGGCGGACTAGCACTAATTGCCAATAAGGCCAGGGAGAACCAACCTATAGCTATGCACTTTCTATACGTATTATGAGGTAGTTCTAAATTCAACATGCCTTTAAGAAAGTAAATAGTAATAACAAGCCAAAAGGAAATGCACATGGCTAGCTCGTTGGGGCCACGGTGTCTAAAGTATGAGATATGAACACACTTTAAATTATATAGTCTATATAGCCTCTAGATAAGGAAAAGTATCTGATAAGGTTCGAGACAGGCCCCGCCTCGGCTAACTATACAATACAAAAAAGATATAAGCTCTAGACACACAAAGCTCCGAAGCAACCTGGAGCTTGGTAACAACAGTTGGATATCCTGTACTCCTACTGGGGAGATCTACTAGCACCTGTACCTACAGCATGAAATGTAGGTCCCCCATAAGGGACGTTATGAGATAATATACTAATATGTAAGGCAGGAAATACGATATTTGAAGTAACAACTCAAATGAAACTATGCACTAGTGTAGGATAAGAGACCACCCCTTAGTTATATTGTGGGATCATGTAATTTATGTTCTTTTTGTTACTATACTTTTACTGTATAATCTGTGCAAAAGATGTAACACAAATTACTAACTAATCAGTGTTAAATCTTTATCGGGATCGGTCCTGGCTATGCTTTTCTTTTAACCCCTTGGGCTACCTCCTGTGATAGGACCAACCCTGGCTAGGTGATTCTTCCACCCCTCGGGTTACCACCCATCAATAAGCAATATATTTTATCTTTTAATTACCTTCGAGATGGTTCTTTTGGTGGTCATAATATTAGAGCTGTAGGACTTTAAATACAACATATGACATATAAATAATCGCAAAAGACAACACCATAATGAAAGGAGTAAGCTACACAAATAATGAAATGCATAGGAGGTAGAACAACACATGAACTTTATTTAGTAGAACGAACTCATGTATCTTGGTATACAAGTATGTATGCAAATTTAAAAGTGACTATGTATGGGAGCATATGAACATGTGAAAGAGTGGAGACATGGGTAATAGTTGTGTCGGAGTTTGTAAGTGCCTTTATGTGCCAAGGAGGGATCTATGTTTCATGCCAAATAATATGAAAATCAAATAGCCTTACATGCCTCGTTGTATAACCTCGCTATTACCTCGAGATAACATTCTCTTCCTCCAAATATATATCTACAACATAGTAGTTGATAAAACTAGCATTAGCAGCCAATAGATACATCTTTGCGGCCTAATCTCATAAAAAACAACATATAGGCTGCAAGCGTATAATTGTAAACATGAGCGCATTCTTTCAACCTTTCCGCCTCTAATCGTATTTTTTAATACACATTCTCATATACATATCATGTGCAGCCTATTCTTGTGCCATAACAGTCTTACAACAACCCACAAAGTACAACACCTAACAATTTTACACAACATACAAATAGGCGGTATAATGTTACATCCTTTCGCTACATTTCGACGACAACAATCCTGAACCTGTTTCAACTTTACCCAAAATGTATCCAACATTTTTTACATATAAAACCAGTCTTACAATGGTACACAAATAGTCCCAAATTAGGTGAAGGTCATGAAACAACAATTTCCAATTATCAGCTCACAGGTTTCTTTTACGAGTACAATTAAGATGTCCTACAATAAATCATCTTTGCGGACTGTAACAGTGGTGAAACAGCCTGGTTACATTACTATCAAACCAACTTTTGTCAAATACATAAGTATTAATTCACGTTACAGCCAACCAAGAGGACAAAAGTCTCTTAATTAGCATGAAAAATGTACCACAATCCTTAGGATACATCTGCCCAAAATTTGCAGCACATACATAGTTAGCTTATTTATTTGGTTTTTATAAACAAACCATACTAAGTGTATAAGTAGATTTATTTACCTTTAAACTTAAGGTTTAGATCTTCTTTAGGAATCCTTGTAAGGTTGTGAGGCATAATTTTCACACTTTGAAAGAGGGCAAAGAATAACCAAGAAAGTAGATTTTTTCTTTTGTCCAAGTTGAAGTGACTTTAGGGGGCTGTCTTCACCCCCTTTTAAAAGATCTCTTGGCTGACATACTTTTGATTTATTAGCCTTAATATATTAAGTTGGTGATGCAGCTTCTTTTTCCTTTCACTTGGGCCTTAAGGGGCTCCAAATTGATGGGCCTTTGCTGCCCATTTTTCCCCCTTTCTCTTATTTAGTTTTGGGCCCAAATTATCAAAGAAATTGTGATGTCTTTGGGCTTTTTTAATAACCTTCCTGGGCTAAAAATACTGTCCATTTATGATGCTAAAACATGGGCTAAAGTTACACCCTTAACACGGACTTTATTCATAATCGGACTTAGATAAATTCGACGTTGGGCCTCGTCTCCGTTTAGCTAGCAAATTTAAGCTAAGCAAGTAGGTGACTCACCTGCTAGCTTCCTAAGTCTTGCAAGCACCTCAATTCTCTCACTTTATTTAGGATTGTGATCTCCTCAGTTTGACACAAAACAAGTAATACACTTGACCTTCTTAAGCGTTAGACGCACATATCGCCCTATAACAAGAGATTCAAGCACTTTTAAAAATGGGCGCTAATTTGACCGAACCATATCATGTTTCATTTGCATAGTACTAGTATTGTAAGAGGTGGGGTGTTACATAAGGCTCCTTTTAGGGTTATAACCATGATTGTCCCCAGTTCATGGTATATCTATCACGATCCAAGCCAAGGGCCTACACGTGACACAATGAAAGAAAACCCGAAGGAACCCCAAACAAGCCTCTTAACTTGTCATTACATATAATAGGTCATGGAAGAATATAAAAACATTGAAGATCAAGAATAGGGGCAAAGGGGCTAAGAGAAAAGCTTACACAATATCATGGTCAAGAGATAAGAGTCAAAGTCATATCATGGATACATAACATGTTCAACAACCACCTCTACTACATAGATAAGAGCAGGGAACAAAAAAGGCAATCGGGCTCACCCTCATAGTCAAATAGAAAATAAAGAACAGTATCTCAATATATAACAAGAGAGCATAGACTAAGGTCCTCGAAGTGGAGGACTCACCAACTAGCTTAAGTAGCACTGATCTAGCCACATGGATAAGGATGATAGACTTATGCTCTGGTTCCTACATGGTGATATCATGTAGGAAAGAGTATGCGTTAGTACGTTTGAATGTACTAAGTATGTAGGATACAAGGCAACAATAGATAGACATCATAATAAAAATGCATAATATTAAGCAATAGGCATAATACAACAATATGACATGTATGATCAATGGTTAAGTAAATCATGCTTAAGTAACTCATGCTTATATAGGATATCATATGTGTAGAAGAGACTAAGTTAGATTTTTAAAGTACAAACCCCTTGGTGGTTGATGATGATCCCACCCTAGCACCCCGGTGGTGTGGTACAAATCCCTCATGTGGTTGACGATAATCACACCTTATCACCACAGTGGCAAAGTACAAACCCCTCACATGGTTGATGAGTACAAAACCCCACCTTGGTTACCCGAGATCTTATCCCCCTGTATCGGGTATGGTCTAATGCAACACTTTATATAGAGTATATCATATACACAAGCTTATTTCATCATCATATAGTCATTCATATCATATCTCATGCTTTGGGCCTTCAAATCCTCAAGAACCCACATCCGGATATTTTATCAAACACTTAGATAGTGTGTAATGCTAGTGTAAAACCATGAAATATAGATATGAAATTATTCAAGAAAATCCATTGTAAAACCATCAATCAGTACCTTGCAACACCCTCAAGTAATATACATCAAAACCCCTCATCGAATCTTACAATAGGTCAAAGATTTATTTCTCAAAATAGTCCAAACTTTACATAGCTTTAACATTGTGTATAGTGAATTTCATAATATGCAAGACACATTTGTAAATCAATTTTAAATCATTCAATTGGAGTAGAAGGAGGCTTGAATATCATGGCTATAACGAACCCATGAAAGAAACCCACATACCTTAGCTTTGAGATGAACTTGGTGGAGATTGGAGGTGGACACTTGAAGTTTGAAGAAGAACCTTGAAGGAAAACCTTAGTTGAGGATGAGAGTTTGGGACTTGAATTTGGGAGTAAAAATATGGTTAAGTGTTTGAGTGAGTATTGGGGAATGTTTTGGGTAATATGAGGGTGAAATTTGGCTAAATATGAGTAAAAACACATTTGAAAACATTTAGGCCCATGACATAGAAGTCATTGACCGAGTAAAACAAATAGGACAGTTTTTGTACTACGGATTTGCCACTAGAAACTGCATTCTTGGAATTTCATAATTGCTAATCTTTATCTCTTAAATAAGAGTTAGATCCCATTTCACCTAATTTTGACCCCTTGAACATGAATATGAAGTGGATTTTCAAAATAGCAAATACATTTTGAGATATATGGAATTTAAAATTCTGGCATTCCAAGGCACATTTTCGGGAACTTTTTGGGGTCGTTTCAATATCTCCTCCTTGAGAGCTTTCGTCCCCAAATGTAAAAGAGACGTACAAGAAGAGAGTGATCATAAAAGAATCAGCCCCAACTAAAATGTTAAATCATATTTAAAACACCATTTTTAAAATCTCAACATACGAGTAAAATAATCATAACTTGCCAACTTAAACATGAATGCAAATGAATGACATAGGGGTTGAAGCATAAGACTTGAATCACATAGAGGACTTAGAATTGGTACCTTAGGCTTGAGTGGAATGGAAAAGATAAGGATACCGCTTTTGCATGTTCACTTCGGCCTCCCAAGCAACACTTTCGATTTGTTGGTTCCTCCAAAGGACCTTAACGGATGCCACCTCCTTGCTCCTCAATCTCTTCACTTGCCTATCCACAATCTGAACCAAAAACTCCTCATAGGTCATGTTATCCTCAACAACACCCACAACATGAAGAGGCATAATAGTATTAGGATCACCAACACATTTTCTCAGCATATAGACAAGGAACACTGGATGAACCAAATTCATTTCACTAGGCAGCTTCAATTCATAAGATACCTTGACAACCCTCCTCATAACCTCATAAGGACCAACATATCTTAGACTCAATTTCCTTTTTTTACCAAAGACAACCACACCTTCCATTGGAGAAACTTTCATGTAAACCCAACCACCCACTTTGAATTCAAGGTCTCTTCTTCTCACATTGACGTAGGATTTTTGGCAACTTTAGGCTATCTTAAACCTTTCCTTAATCATCCTAACCTTCTTAAGAGCCTCCATAACTAGATTTGGTCCCAATAAAGCCACCTCTCCAACCTCAAACCAACCAACCGGTGATCTCTAATGTCTCCCATAAAGATCCTCAAAAGGAGCCATACCGATGCTAGAGTGATGGCTCTTGTTGTAGGAAAACTCAATAAAAGGAAGATGGTCATCTCTACTACCCCTCAACTCCAATACACAAGACCTTAGCATATCCTCTAGTGTTTGAATGGTTCTTTCAGATCGCCCATCCATTTGGGGGTGGAAGGATGTACTAAGGTGAACTTTTGTACCAAGACCCCTTTAAAAGGACCTCGATAGTGTGAAGTAAATTGTAAACCACGGTCTGATATGATGGACAAAGGAACCCCATGCAACCTTACTAACTCATGGACGTACAACTTTGCATACTCTTCAGCCCCATAGGTGGTCCTAATTGGTAGAAAGTGGGCCGATTTCGTCATCCTATCAACTAACATGGTATCAAAACCCTTCCTAGTCTTGGGAAACCCAACCACAAAATTCATATTAATCACTTCACACTTCAAAGTAGGAATCTCTCTGTCTTAGGATAGGCCACCTGGCCTTTGATGTTCGGCTTTGACTTGTTGATAACTATGGCAAGCGAAAATGACTTTGGCAATGTCCCTCTTCATGCCTCCCCACTAATACACATCTCTCAAGTCCCTATACATTTTGTTGGAACTGGGGTGGATAGAATAATAAGAATTGTGGGCCTCATCAAGGATCTTCTCCCTCAAAGCATCAACACAAGGCACTCACAACCTACCTTGGTACCTAAGGGCCCCATCTCTCCCTTGCGAGAAAGCCTCTACTTTGACTTCTTTCACTAAGGACTTAAATTCAAGTAAGGAGAAGTCAAGATCTTGGTTTTCTATTACATCATCAACCAATGAAGACATAGACCCATCAACAACAGCTATACCTTCATCACCAACCTCCTCCAACCTAACCCCCAATCTAGCAAATTGATGCACCTCCCTAGCCATCTCCCTACCACCATCAACATGGGCTAAGCTACTCATAGACAGCCTGGTCAGGGCATCCTCCACCACATTTTCCTTACTCGGATGATAGTACACACTCATATCATATTGTAGACTCTTATAATCGATGAACACATCCACATGTACCCCATATAAGTAGTGACGCCAAATCTTTAGTGCAAACATAACAACGACTAATTCTAGATCATGGGTGGAGTAGTTCCTTTCATATACCTTGAGTTGTCTAGAAGCATAAGCTATGATCTTACCATCAACACACAACTCAAACCAACCCGGGAAGCATCACAATACACCACAAATCCCTCAAGCTCATCCGATAGTGACAATATAGGAGCGGACATAAGCTTGTCTTTCAATGTTTGGAAGATCCTCTCACACTCATCAGTCCACACAAATTTAACCTTCTTTTGTGTCAATTTTTTCATAGGGGAAGCAATGGAGGAGAACCCATTCACAAACCTTCTATAATAACCCGCTAGGCCTAAAAAGCTCCTAATATCCGACCAGGTCAATGGTCTAGGCCAATTTATAATCACATCGATTTTCTTAGGATCCATTTTTATACCATCCCCCAACACCATATGACCTAAGAATGCAACCTCCTTCAACCAAAATTCACACTCATCATATTTGGCATACAATTTCTCCTTCCTTAATCTTTGTAACATAACCCTCAAATACTCTATTTGCTCCTCCCAATATATGAATAGATCAAAAATATCATCAATGAAGTCCACAACAAAGGAATCAAGGTAAGGTTTGAAGATCCTATTTATTAGGTCCATAAAGATTGATGATGCATTGGTCAAATTAAACGACATCAAAACAAACTCATAATGCCCATATCTAGTCTAGAAGCCTGTCTTGGGAATGTCACACTCCCTCACCCTAACTTGATCATACCCGGACCGAAGATCAATCTTAGAGAAGAAGTTATCCCCTTGCAATTGGTCAAACAAATCATCAATCCTTGGAGGAGGATACCTATTCTTGATAGAGACCCTATTCAGTTGCTGGTAGTCAATGCACATTTTAAGTGACATATCCTTCTTCTTTACAAACAACACCAGGGAACCCCAAGCTGATTGGCTAGGCCTAACAAATCCCTTTTTGAACAAATCTTTCAATTGTTCCCTTAACTCCTTCAACTTCGCTGGGGCCATACGGTAACGGGGAATGGAGATAGGTTGAGTACCCAAAGGAGATCCACACCAAAATCTATCTCCCTTTCGTAAGGGACACAGGGAAGGTCATTTGGGGAGACATCAAGAAACTCGTTTACAATTCGAAGTGACTCAATGGAAGAGACTTTGGACTCTACATCTTTAACCCTCATAAGATAATACAAACACCCCCTTCGAAATCAACTTATGGGCTTTAATGCATGAAATGAATCTACCCTTGAGCACCACATCTTTGCTTTCTCACTCAAGGACGAGTTCATTAGGGAATTGAAACTTGAACCTATGGGTGCTACAATCAATAGAAGCATAGTAGCTATACAACCAATCCATCCCAAGAATAACATCAAAATCAACCATGTCTAATTCAACAAGATCACAAGGCAACAACTTATGCAAAATGCAAATAGGACAACTCCTATAAACTTTCCTAGCAACAATAGAGAGACCAATAAGAGTAGACACTTCATATGACTTATGCAACAACTCGGGGTCAACATGGAACTTTTTAGCAAAAAAGGGGCAATAAAGGAAAGAGTGGCAGCCAGATCAGCAAATCATATACATCAACCCTTTGCCTCCTATGCAGTGAATAAAACTAGTTGTGCCTTAGGGCACAACCTTGAGAACGACCTCTACCCAACGGGACTACATTTGTGCTCTTACCCTTGCCACGGTTTCTTGGACAAACTAACTTCTTGTGACCAAGATCCCCTCATTCATACCATGCATTAGAACCCTTCAAACATGGGCCTCCATGGCTCCTTCCACATTTAGGGTACACATCAATAGGAGCCACCGCACCAATACCTTGAGGCCTAAGGAAGTCATTGGCAAACCCCCTATTAGTAGCATGAGAAGACCCTTGGCCTTGACAAAATTTAGCACCATTTTGGAATTTACCCTCAAATTGGGCCCTCTTGGCCTCATGCCTCCTTCTCTTCCTCAAGTTCTCCTCCTCCAATTGCTCGACATAGGTCATCAACCAAGACAAGTCCATGTCACTAATTAGCATAGCAGACCGGCATTTTTCACTTACCAGGTCAGAGACCCCCATCACGAACTTATTCTTCCTAGATCTAGGATCGGCCACCGAATGAAGAGCATACCTTGAAAGTTGATTAAACTTGATGGCATACTCCCTCACACTCATAGCACCTTGTTTCAATTTCATAAACTCTACCAACTTTGCTTTCTTTATCTCAAGATGGAAAAACCATTTAAAGAAAGCCAATTTGAATTCCTCCCAAAGCACCATATTACCAAATCTCTTTTCACCCTTCCATTGATCATACCACATTTACGCTAACCCTTTGAGTTCGTACACCGCCAAATCCACCTTTTCATTCGGCCCAACACCCATGATACTCAAAATCTTGTAGACCTCCTCAATGAACTCTTGTGAATCTTCATCCACCTTTGACCCATAGAAAATCGGAGGTTTCATCCTCATGAAGTTCCTTACCCTAGATCCCGAGATAGTAGCACAAGGGGCTTGGGCCCCTTGATTGACTTGATTGGCAATAGGAACGCATAGTGAGAGAATCCCAGAGATAACCATTGGTAGGTTGCTCCTTGGGAGTTGAGGTCCATCTTCCTCTAGTGTTTGGCATGATCTAGCATAGCAAAGGACAATCGTTAGGGATAAAAACTCACTACAACTTTATAGCACGATGTAGAACATGAGGGAAGGAAACATTTCCTAAAGCGTCTCATAGCCTCCTACTCAAAGTCATGGCAGGCTTCACAACCATGAATAGAACTTTAATCGACGCGGCGTGTTAGACTCCAAGGATCTATCAACCTAGTGCTCTGATACTATGTTTTTCACGACCCAAGCCTAGGGCCTAGACGTGGCATGGTGAATGGGGAACCCGAATGAACCCCAAACAAGTCTCTTAACTTGTCATTACCATCATTGGTTGCGGAAGCACAAAAAACATTAAAGAGTAAGAATATGGGCAACGGGGCTAAGGGAAAACTAGCACAATATCATAGTTAAGATACAAGAGTCAAACGCGTATCATAGGTATATAACATGTCCAACTACCACCTCTACTACATAGATAAGAGCTGGGGCCAAGACAAAGTAACCGGGCTCACCCTCATAGTCAAATAGAACATAAAGAAGAGTGTCTCAAGACATAACAAGAGAGCATAGACTAAGGTCCCCTAAGTGAAGGACTCACGAACTAGCTTGAGTAGCACTGAACTAGGCACGTGGAGAAGGATGATCAACTTGGCTTCTGATTCCTGCATTGTGATATCATGTAGGCAAGAGTATCATTAGTACATTTAATATACTAAATATGTAGGATGAAATGCAACAATAGAGAGACATCATAATCAAAATTCATAATATAAAGCAATAAGAATAATATAACAATATGGCGTGTATGATCAATGTTTAACTAAATCATTCCTAAGTAACTCATGCTTATATAGGATATCATATATGTAGAAAAGGCCAAGCTAGATTTTCAAGGTACAAACCCCTTGGTGGTTAATGATGGTCCCACCCCATCACCCCGGTGGTATGGTACAAACCCCTCACATGGTTGATGATAATCACATCTTAACACCACAGTGGTGAAGTACAAACCCCTCACATGGTTGATGAGTACAAATCCCTACCTTTATTAACCGAGCTCTTATTCCCTCGGATCAGGTACGGTCTAATGCAACACTTTATATAGAGTATATCATATACATAAGCTCATTTCATCATCTTATAGTCATTTATATCGTATCTCATTCTTTAGGCTTTCAGCTACTGAAGAAACCACATGCAGACATTTTGTCAAACACTTAAAGGGTGTGTCATGCTAGTATAAAACCATGAAATATAGAGATGAAATCATGAAAGAAAATCCATTGTAAAACCATCAATCAGAATCTTGCAACACCCTCAAGTAATATACATCAAAACCCCTCATCAAAACTTACAATAGGTCCAAGATTTATAGCTCAAACATAGTAAAACAATCACAACTTTACATAGCTTTAACATATTGTGTAGTGAATTTCATAATATACAAGACCCATTTGTCAAAAAACTTTAAATCATGCAATTTGAGTAAAATGAGGCTTGGGTATCATGGGTGAAAGGAATCCATGAAAGAAACCCACATACCATAGCTTAGAGATGAACTTGGTGAAGATTGGAGATAGAGACTTGAAGCTTGAAGAAGCACCTTGAAGGAAAACCTTAGTTTAGTATGAGGGTTTGGGACTTGAATTTGGGAGTTAAAATATGGCTAAGTGTTTGAGTGAGTATTGGGGAATGTTTTGGATAATTTGAGGGTAAAATTTGGATAAATATGGGTAAGAACATGTTTGGGAACCCTTCGTTCCAAGTGTTAGAAGTTTAGGACTGAGTAAAAAAAACAGGCCACTTTTTGTACTTTGGCACATCGTGGAAGCGACGCGGAATTGCCACTAGAAAGTGGAATTTCATAAATGCTAATCTTTCTCTCTTAAATTGGTGTTAGACACTTTCTCACCAAGTTTTTAACCCCTAAACATGAATATGAAGTCAGGTTTTCAAAATAGCAAATGGATTTTGAGATACATGGAACTTAAAATTTTTGGCATTCCGAGGCACATTTTCGGGCACTTTTTGGGGTCGTTTCAGTATCTCTATTAGCTAAGTGATGGCAGCAGTATACAAGATCATCTAAATCACAGGGAAACATATAATCATGTTTAATCAAGAAATTCTACTATGAGTACTCAATAAAAATATTGACAACTGCAGCCACATCATGCATATACATACGAACCAGATATAGATACTAGATCCAACGCACATAGTAGTAGCATGTAATCACGGGTCAACCTCAATAGCTTGTATATTCAAGTAGCCTCAGACCACCCACCCATACAAGAAAGAGTTAAGCTTCGTGTACATACCTGTCACATATTCATAGCTCCAACCAATCCCTTACAGGCTCCTTCCTAGTCATATAATGTAAGAACTCGTGGTTATATAACAACTACAGCTAACACAGTCCTCAATAAAACAACTATTGTCCCATAGAATTATATAGAAACAACACACAATTCACATCCAGACATATACAATACATACACCTCAACTCATTCCATGAGCAATACATTCCTACACTTTCCAACTCAAATATACAAACATTTCAGCTCTGGTTAGGATTTAGAGAAAGCCTAGCCTACCTGACATCTGACGTCTCTTGGTTCGAGTCATCCATCCAAGATTTCCTCTTCTAGATTGCTTCTCGATGTTGCTCAACTATTCAAACATAAGTGACAACATCATTGCGACTGATTTAGCTGTAAAATCTCAAGAAATGGGTGAAATTACATTAACTAAGACTAAAATGAGGAAAATTATCACCCACACTTGAACTACCAAACCAATCCTCATAAAATATTCTCCACATCACCCCAAATCTATAGCCAGAAATTCAGCCTAAAATGGACCCTAGAAGACTGAGAAAATGCCCAAAAACAAAGTTGAACACTTTATCGAGAAAATATTCTTCTCAAAACTTTCTTGGCCAAAATTCTCAAAAATGGGACAAAATTAGAGAACACCTAGCATATGTCAACATCCCTCTCAAAACGTAGAATATTTTAGATGCAAATTTCACTTAATGCCATTAAGAAATGACCGAGATATTGCAACGTAAAGTTTTCACTCATTCTCGATATATCAATAAAGAAAAGCAGTGATTTACCTCAAAATATGCATCAAATCCTGAGTTTAACTTACCACGACGTTCCTTGAAAAAATCGAGTCACATAGCCTTTGGGATCACTCAAATCAAATGAAAAATGAGCTCAAAATCACGCTACGAAGTTGAGAGAAATATAATTATATACTTTTCCTTGAAAATAAGTACGTATATATATATATATATATATATATATATATATATATATATATATGTAGGGAGGGAGCTACCAGATCACTGCCATGTGGTAGCTACCAGATGTGCTACATGGCAACAGTAGGGTATGCCATATCATCTCTCTCCCATTAATCCTTTAATTGTTTTTCCACCATTTCAGGCTCGTTCAGACTCCGATTTTCGCAAACTATGTAGCTCTATGGATTTCCAACCCAAGTGTGTGGTTAGAATTTGAGACCTAATGGTGTGGTTAGAATTTCCAACAGAGCGTCCAATAATACAGTGACGGTCTTATTTCTTTCTTTACAACTTTTAATGGAAAGCCCCCCAGGGATCAAATCACATCCGGACATCCCCGGTATCAAATGAGGGGTTGCCCTAGACAAAAGTCGATATTATAAAGCTAACTATACTATCAAAATTCTCATCTGGGCACGGTCCCCAAGAGCATTGGCTAGGTCAACTATTAATCGATTCTGGTGGCCAATTTTGCAATCCATGATCTAATTGCACCGCACATACTCCTAGCCTAATTCTATCGTTACGAAGCTAATAGAATTGTAAGAATTTTTTTCGGATGTTGTTTACTAGGACTTTACTCAAAACTAATCTTATGGGTAAACTTCCCGATTAACTCAAAAATCCACATAACTCCCGAATAAGCCGACTAATAATAATCCCAATAGACCCGAGGTCGATATACTCATGCTTATATCAACTTAATAGCATCAAAACCATATCAATGACCCAAAGGGTCATTATATTCTAAAATTTGGGTTATACTTATTTCCCACTCAATTTTGTCCATTATCGAGAGTATAAAGTCGAATTTTTTAAATCACACACATATTTTGAGATATATAGAAACTATAATTATGGGGAATTCCAAAGAACATGAGGGGAGTTTCAGTAGCAATGGTGGGATGACTAATCCTAAGAGCCAAAGGTATGGGAGAAACCATGGTTGTCCTTGTTTGAAGAACTCTAATGCTTTCTTTGGCTGTGGTGCAGTGGGTCATAAGGTTATTGATTGTCCACATGCTTAACACAGGGGTAGAGATGGTCTTCCTCAAGGTCAAGGTGCTAATGTAGGTCAAAGTGCAATAGTAGGACAACAAAGGGGTGCTCCAAGGCAAAATAGGTTCTATGCTCTGCAATGAAGGCAAGGAGTGGATGAGGTGCCGGTTGTTATTACAAGTATTTTAAAGGTTTTTTATTATAATATGTATGTATTGATAGATCTGGGGTCCACTCTTTCTTTCATTACCCTTTTTGTTACCAATAAGCTTCATATATGTCCCGAATTGTTGTGTGAACTTTATAAAGTGTCTACACCCGTTGATGAGTCCATTATTGCTAAAAGAGTCTATAGAGATTGTCCCATGTATGTATTTCATAAAGTCTTGCCCTGTGATTTTGTTGAACCTAACATAGTGAATTTTGATATTATTCTTGGGATGGATTGGTTATGTGCATATCATGCTTCTATTGATTGTAGGACCCATAAAGTTAGATTCCAATTCCTTAATGAACCCACTCTTCAGTGGGAAAGTTTTAATGTAATGGTCAAGGGTAGATTCATTTATTGTCTTAAAGCTCAAAAATTGATTTGTAAGGGTTGCATTTACCATCTTGAAAGGGTTAGGGATGTTGAGTCTAAAGTCCTTCCTATTGAGTCGGTTTCGGTGGTCAATGAGTTTCTTGATGTCTTTCCCAATAAGTTTCCTGGTGTTCCTCTTGAAAGGGAAATAAACTTTTGTATAGACCTCCTCCGTGATACACAACCTATTTCTATTCCCCCTTGCCGTATAGCCTCGGCGGAGTTGAAGGATAAATTGAGGGATCTATTTGAAAAGGGTTTCATAAGGCCTAGAAATTCACCTTGGGGTGCACCACTATTGTTTGTAAAGAAAATGGATGGTTCCCTTAGAATGTGTGTTGTTTACCTGCAACTTAATAAAGTCAATATTAAGAACAAGTATCCTCTACCAAGGATAGATGACCTATTTGATCAACTACGAGGGAATAGTCACTTTTCTAAGATTGATCTTCAGTTTGAATACCACCAAGGGAAGTTAAGGGAGTGTGATATTCCCAAGGCGGCTTTTTGGACTTGGCATGGGCATTTTGAATTTGTGGTAATATCTTTTGGCTTGACTAATGCATCGGTAATACTTATGCATCTTATCAATGGGGTCTTTAAACCCAACCTTGAAATGTTTGTGGTGGTCTTTATTTATGATGTCTTGATTTATTCCCGGAGCGTAAAAGAGCATGTGAACCATTTGAGGGTGGTGTTGCAAATTTTGAGAGAGGAGAGGTTGTTTCCTAAATATGAAAAGTGTGAATTTTTGTGGAAAGAGGTTGCATTCCTAGGGCATGTGTTGTCGGATGATGGAAATAAAGTGGACCCTAAGAAGACAGTGATAAGGAATTGTCCTAGGCCCTTGACTCCAATGGATATTAGGAGTTTCTCAGGTTTGGCAGGTTACTATAGGAGGTTTGTGAATGGTTTCTCTTCTATTGCTTCCCCTATGACAAAGTTGCCCCAAAAGAAGGCAAATGTTTTAGGACTGATGAATGTGAAAGAGTTTTCAAACTTTGAAAGACAAGCTTATCTCAAATCCTATTTGGGCTTTACCAGAAGGGTTAGAAGGGTTTATGGTTTATTGTGATGCCTCAAGAATTTGTTTGGGGTGTGTTTTGATACAAAATAGCAAGTTTATAACATGTGCCTCTAGACAACTTAAGGTGCATGAGCGAAATTATCCCACCCATGATCTTGCATTGGCGTCCATGGTGTTTGCTTTGAAAATTTGCATCATTATTTGTATGAGGTTCATATAGATATGTTTACCAACCACAAGAGTCTCCAATATATGTTCACATAAAAAGATCGTAACTTGAGGCAAAGAAGGTGGTTAGAGCTCCTTAAAGATTATGAAATGAGTATGGACTATCATCCCGGCAAAGCTAATGTTGTAATCGATGCTCTAAGTAAAGTGTCAATGGGAGGCTAGCTCATATTGATGTTGGTAATGCGTAGGTGGCTAAAGAAGTTCATCGGTTAGCTAGGTTGGGGTTAGGTGGGATGGAGTTGAAAATGGTGGTGTAGTGGTTGTTGATGGTTCCAAATCTTCTTTGATTTAGGAAGTCAAGTCAAAACAAGATCTTGACCCCACCTAGCTAGAATTGAAGGCTTTGGTGAGGGATGGTAAAGTGGAGGTTTTCTCCCTTTACCAAGGGGTAGATGGTGCCCTTAGGTACAAAGGTACATTGTGTGTGCCTAATATTAATGACTTGAGGGAGTTGATTTTGAATGAGACCTATAATTCACCCTATTCTATTCACCCTGATTTAATAAAAATGTATAGAGACTTGAGGAAGGTATATTGGTGGGGTGATATGAAGAGAGATATTGCTAAGATTGTAGTCGGTTGTCACAATTGCCAATAGGTGAAAGCGGAACATCAAAGATTGGGTGGCCTAGCCCAGGATATAGAAATTCCTACTTGATAGTGGGAAGAGATCAACATGGATTTTGTGGTTGGGTTGCGAAGGACAAGGAAACACTTTGATTCCATTTGGGTTTCTATGGATAAAATGACAAAGTCAGCTTATTTTCTATCGATTAAAATAACTTATGGTGTCGAATATTATGCCAAGTTGTATTTTCATAAGTTGGTTAGATTGCATGTGGTACCCTTGAAACCACTCCAAAATTGCTAGAAAATGTGCCTCAGAAGTGCCCGAAATCATAATTTTCATATATCTTGAAATCCATGCGTGATATCGAAAATACAACTTCATATTCTTGATGAAGGGGCAAAATTGAGTGGGGAATAGGTCTGACCCCATTTTTAGAGAAACCATGGAGAAATTTGATTTTCCCAAGTTTGCACAAAACAGTAGCAATCCACTGGTACAGCGACACGTAGTCGTCGTGGACCAGTATAAAAATTCCCTATGCATCATGGACCAGACGCAAACTTGTACATTTTGTTGCCTGTGATTTTTATCTCGGTCCAAGGCTTTTGGGTCTTAGGCCCAAATTTTCCCATAATTAAAAATACCTATACTTAGTCATATTTTACCTTCATATCATACAAGACATTTCCCAATATGCTCCCAAACACTTTGACAAATATTTCACCCCAAATTACAAGTCCCAAAACCTCATACGGGTCTTAAGGATTTCAATCAAGCTTCAAGTCTCCATTTCCAATCATCATCAAGAATTCTCCAAAGTCAAGATATGTGGGTTTCAACCATTGGGTCCTCTCACCCATGGTACCCAAGCTTCCTTTTATACAAATTTTATGTTTCTAAGTTGATTTTATTGATGGGTCTTCTAATATAATTTTGACTATGAATTATGTTGGGGTTTGTAAAAGTGTGACTGTTTTAGCATATTTTGAGCTATGAAATTTTTATTTATTTTGAGATTTGATGAAGGATTTTGATGTACATTGTGTGATGTTGTTACCAAGTATTGGTGGGAAGATTTAGTTCAAGATTTCTTGCATAATTTCACTCTTTAATTGCATGGTTTTACACTAGCATTACACATCCACCAAGTGTTTGATAAAATATCCGATTTATGGTTCTTGAGCCATTGATGTTCTATTGCATAACCTATGAGTTGTATGACTTTATCATGATGAAAGGATGGTATAAATATGTTGATTTCATGAAAATTATCTATAGTGTTGGAAGTTGATCGATTGCCTCGTTGGGAGGTAGTAGACCCAAACTATCATGCTGGGGTGTATATACCTCAATTGCCTCACTCGAGAGGTAGTAAGTCCATGAAACCATGTTGGGGTTGTTTTACCTCAATTGCCTCGCTCGAAAGGTAGTAGGCCCGTGCAACTTTGTTGGTAGGTTTGTACCTCAATTGCCTCGCTTGGGAGGTAGTAGGCCCACGCAACCGTATTGAGGGGTTTGGACCTCAGTCTCCTAGCCAAGAAGGTGGTAGGCCTTGGTTACTATTGATGGTCTCTTCCTACACATGCAATATGTCCTATGTAAGCATGATTTACTATAAGCAGCATTCATGCATACCATATTGCTATATTCTAATTTATTGTCTAAATATGCATTTCGAATATATTGCATATCTCTTGTTACATTGTGTCCTACATACTTGTGCATTCAAGCATACTAACGCATACTCTATTCCTACATGATGTTATCATATAGGAACCGGAGCCCCACTTGATGATCCTCCTCCTTCACTTGGCTAGTGTGATATCTATCAAAGCAAGTTGGTGAATACTCAACTTCAAGGACATACTTCTCTTGATTTATGCTATGTATAGACTCTCTTTTCCTTATGGCATGTTTTGATTATGAGGGTGAGCCCGGTCTCTTGTCTAAGCCCCTTCTGAGTTCTATGTTTAGAGGTTTTGTTTGACAAGTTATATAATGATGCTATGAGCCTTGACTCTCTTGATTCTATGATGTTCTATGATATGAAAGATGTCTCACGACCCTGTTTATCCGTATTTATTATCTCTTATTGTATTTTTATTGCTTCCACAATCAAGGATGTGTAATGATATATTAAGAGGATTACTTGGGGTCCCTTCATGTTCCTACGCGTTGTGTCACGTCTAGGCCCTAGGCTTGGGTTATGACAAACTTGGTATAGAGCACTAGGTTGTTAATGGTCCTTGGCATCTAACACACCGTGTTGTTTAGAGTCTTATTCATGGTTGTGTTGTGTACCATAACTATGAGTAAGAGGATATGAGACATTTTAGGAAATATTTCCCTTCTTCTTACTATATGTCATGATAGAGAAGTTAAGGTAAGGTTTTCCCCCCTAAGGATTGTGGTTTGCTATGCTAAATCATGTCCAACACCAAAGAAAGAAGAGCCCGCACACCCGAGGAACAACCGGCTCATGGTCAGCTCCAGGTTGCTCTCACTATGCTAGATCAAGTTGTGGCTAGTCAAGCCAACCAAGGGGCCTAAGCCCCTCATGCTCCTACTCCAGCATCTCGGGTGAGAGACTTCATGAGGATGAACTCATAAGAGCTCAATGGGTCTAAAGTGGATGAGGAACCCCAAGAATTTATTGATGAAGTACAGAAGGTGTTGCTCGTTATGGGTGTTAGTTCGGAAGAGAAGGCAAAGTTGGCGGCTTAGAAACTCAATGGGGTGGCTCAAATATGGTACCCTCAATATAAGGAGGAGAAAGTGAACAACAATGTGGTTCTATGGGTGGAGTTTCAGGCAGCTTTCCTCAACCGGTTCTTTCCTCTTGAGCTTAGGGAAGCCAAATTGGTGGAGTTCATGAATTTGAAGCAAGGGTCTATAAATGTGAGGGAGTACGCCCTCAAGTCAACCAACTCTAAAAATATTCTCCACACTTAGTTACCGACTCAAGGTCTAGAATGAATAAGTTTGTGATGGGTGTATCCGATTTGGTGAGTGAAGAATGTCGTACCACTTTGTTGATTAACGACATGGATTTGTCCTGCTTGATTACTTATGCCGAACAATTGGAGGGGGAGAAATTGAGGAAGAGAAGGGGTCATAAGGTCAAGAGGGCCTATTTTGATGGTATGTTTCAAAGTCACAAAGGTGGATGGTTTCACCAAGGCCAAGGGTCTTCTCATACTCTTAGTGGGAGATTTGCCAGTGACTACACAAGGCCCCAAGAGAGTGGTGGTGTGATGCCTAGAGTTGTATGTCCAATGTATGGTAGGGGTCATGGTAGCCCATTTTTTAGGGATACCAAAGCTTGTTTTTGTTGTAGGGAAGTAGGCCACAAGATGATTGATTGTCAACAAAATCGTAACAAGGGTAAGGCTGTTCGTCCTCAAGGCCGGGTTACTAATGTAGTTTCTTTTGTTAGAAGAGGCCAACAAGGTGGTTCCCTAAGGTACAATCGGTTTTATACTTTACATCGGAGGCAAGGGGTCGATGAGATACCCGATATCATCATCGGTATGTTAAAAGTCATTAATTTTGATGTGTATGCATTGATAGACCTGGGTGCCACTCTTTCGTTTGTTACTCCTCTTATTGCCAAAAAGTTTCATGTTGAGCACGAATTACTCTGTGAGTCTTATGAGATGTCTACTCCTATTGGTGCATCTATTATTGCTAGAAAGGTCTATAGAAATTTTCGCATTCGCATCTTGCATAAAATATTTCCTTGTGATCATGTTGAGTTGGATATGGTTGATTTTGATGTCATTCTTAGGATGGATTGGTTACATGCATACTATGCCTCTATTGATTATAGAACTCGTAGGGTCAAATTCTAATTTCGAAATGAACCTATCCTTGAGTGGAAGAGTCTTGATGTGGTAGTCAAGGGTAGGTTTATCTCTTGCAATAAAGCCCAAAAATTAATCTCTGAGGGGTATCTCTACCATCTTGTGAGTGTTAGGGATGTTGTCAAAAGTCCTTTCCGTAGAGTCAGTTCTGGTGGTTAATGAGTTCCTTGATGTCTTTCCAAATGACCTTTCCGGTGTTCCTCCTGAAAGGGAAATAGATTTTTCTATAGACCTCCTTCCCGATACCCAAACCATTTCTATTCTCTCTTACCGTATAGCCCCGGCGGAGTTAAAGGAGTTGAAGAGCAACTGAGGGACTTGTTAGAAAAGGGTTTTATTAGGCTTAGCCAGTCACCTTGGGTGCACCGGTGTTGTTTGTGAAGTAGAAGGATGGGTCTCTTAGAATGTGTATTGACTATCGATAACTTAATAGGGTTACCATCAAGAATAAGTACCCTCTCCTAAGAATTGATGATTCGTTTGAACAACGTGAAGGGGCTATTCACTTCTCTAAGATTGATCTTCGGCCAGGGTATCATCAAGTGAAGGTGAGGGAGTGCGACACTTCTAAGACAGCCTTTTGGACTAGGTATGGGCATTATGAATTTGTGGTTATGTCTTTTGGGTTGACCAATGCACCGGATATATTCATGGAACTTATGGTAGGGTCTTTAAACCCTACCTTGATTTGTTTTTAGTAGTCTTCGTTGATGATATTTTTATGTACTCTCATAGTGTAGAGGAGCATGTGGCTCATTTGAGGGTAGTGCTACAAAGATTGAGGGAAGAGAAGAGGCATGCTAAATATGAGAAGTGCGAATTTTGGTTTAAAGAGGTTGCCTTTCTAGGTCATGCGGTGTCGGGCAATGGTATTAAGGTGGACCATAAAAAGATGGATGTGATTAAAAATTGGCCTAGACCATTAACTCCATCGGACATTTGAAGCTTCTTGGGATTAGCGGGTTACTAATGAAGGTTTGTGAGTGGTTTCTCTTCTATTGCTTCTCCCATGAATAAGTTGACTAAAATGTAGGCTATGTTTGTGAGAACCGATGAGTGTGAAAGGAGTTTCCAAATCTTGAAGTATAAGCTTGTCTTTGCTCCTATCTAGTCTCTACTAGAAGGGTTGGAAGGGTTTGTTGTGTATTGTGATGCCTTTCGAGTTTGTTTGGGTTGTGTTTTGATGCAAAATGGTAAGGTGATGGTTTATGCTTCTAGGCAACTCAAAATGCATGACAAGAATTATCCTACTCATGATCTTGAATTGTCCATTGTGGTTTTTGCTTTGAAAATTTTGGCGTCATTATTTGTACAAGGTGCATGATGATGTGGTCACTGATCATAAGAGTCTCCAATATGTGTTCACTCAAAAAGATCTCAACTTGAGGTACCGAAGGTAGTTAGAGCTTCTTAAGGATTATGATATGAGTGTGTATTATCATCCCGGTAAGGCTAATATTATGGCAGATGCTTTGAGTCGGGTGTCCATGGGTAGCCTAGCTAATGTTGATAGTGGGGGAAAAGAGGTGGCTAGGGAGATCCATCGGTTGTCTAGATTGGGGGTTATGTTGGAAGAGGTACATATTGGTGGCTTGTGTTTATTCATGGTTCAAAATCTTCCTTGGTTGATAAGGTAAAAGCAAATAAAGTTCTTAATCCCTCCTTGTTAGAATTAAATTCATTGGTGAAAGAGGGTAAGGTGGAGGTTTTCTCCTAAGGGGGAGATGGTGCCCTTAGGTACCAAGGTAGATTGGGGGTTATGTTGGAAGAGGTTCATATTGGTGGCTTCTGTTTATTCATGGTTCAAAATCTTCCTTGGTTGACGAGGTAAAAGCAAATAAAGATCTTAATCCCTCCTTGTTAGAATTAAATTCATTAGTGAAAGAGGGTAAGGTGGAGGTTTTCTCCTAAGGGGGAGATGGTGCCCTTAGGTACCAAGGTAGGTTGCGTGTTCCTTGTGTTGAGGATTTGAGAAAGAAGATTGTTGATGAGGCTTATAATTCTTCCTATTCTATTCATTTGGTTCTACAAAGATGCATAGAGATTTAAGGGATGTGTTTTGATGGGGAGGCATGAAGAAAGACATTGAAAAATTTGTATTCGGTTGTCATAGACCGCCAACAAGTCAAAGATGAATATCAAAGGCCGGGTGCCTAACCCAAGACATAGAGATTCCTACTTGTAAGTGGGATGAAATTAACATGGATTTTGTGGTTGGGTCGCCTAAGACTAGGGAGGGTTTTGTTTCTATTTGGGTTGTGGTTGATAGGATGACAAAGTCGGCTCATTTCCTACCTGTTAAAACTACTTATGGTGCCGAAGAGTATGCTAAATAGTACATTCATGAGTTAGTAAGATTGTACGGGATGCCCTTATCTATCATATCAGATCGTGGTGCACAATTCACTTCACACTTTTGGGGGTCCATTTAAAGAGGTCTTGGAACCAAGGTAAAGTTTAGTACAACATTTCACCCTCAAATGGATGGCCAAGCCCAAAGAAATATCCGAACTCTTGAGGATATGCTTATGGCTAGTGTTTTAGAATTTAAGGGTAGTTAGCATGTTCATATTCCACTGATTGAGTTTGCTTATAACAATAACTATCATTCTAGCATTGGTATAGCTCCTTTTGAGGTCCTCTATGGTAGGCGTTGTAGATCACCAGTTGGATGGTTTGAAGCTGGAGAAATGTCTTTGTTGGGTCTGGATCTGGTCATGGAGGTTATAGAGAAGGTAAGGTTGATTAGAGAAAGGTTGAAAACAGCCAAAGTCACCAAAAGTCCTATGCCAATATGAGGAGAAGGGAGCTTGAATTTAAAGTTGGTGATTGGGTCTATTTGAAGGTGTCACCCATGAAGGGTGTGGTTTGTTATAGTAAGAAAGGTAAATTATGTCCAAGATATGTGGGTCCTTACAGGCTATGGAGGAGGACTGGTAAGGTAGTCTATGAGTTTGAGTTTCCTAGTGAAATGGATTTGGTTCATCCTATTTTCCATGTGTCTATGTTGAGGAAGTGTATGGGTGATACGAATGCTATTGTCCCATGGGATGTTATGGGTGTTGTTGAAGACAACTTGACTTGTGAAGAAGTTTCAATAGAGATTTTGGATAGAAAAGTAAAGATGTTGAGGAACAAGGATATTGCCTCCATTAAGGTCCTTTGGAGGAATCAACAAGTCGAAAGTGCTACATGGGAGGCTGAAGCGGACATGCAAAAGTGATATCCTTATCTCTTCTATTCTACTCAAGCCTAAGTTACTAAATCTAATTCCCCTATGTGATTTCAAGTGTTATGTTTCAGCCCCTATATCATTTGCATGCATTCATGTTTATATTGACAAAACTCATGGTGATTTTAACACATGTTCAAATTTTTGAAAATGATATTTAAGTGTATTATTGCATTCTTATTGGGGATGATTTCTTCGTGATTACTCTTCTCATATATGTTTCTTTGATATTCGAGGACGAATGTTCCCAAGGGAAAAATATTGAAATGACCCCAAATATGCCCAAAAATGTGTCTTGGAAGTGCCCGAAATCGTAATTTCCATATATCACAAAATATGTGCGAGATATCAAAATTCTGACTTGATATTCTTGATCAAGGGGAAAATTGAGTGGGAAATGGGTCTAACCCCAATTTTAGAGCAACCATAGCAAAATTTGATTTTCCCAAGTTTGCACAAAATAGTGGTTATTCACGTTGGAACCGCGACGTGCAACTATCGCGAACCAGTGTAAAAGTTCCCTCCACAATAGGTCTGCATTGCAGACCAGACGCGGACCTGTACATTTTGTTGCCAATGATTTTCATCTCGGTCCAAGGCTTTTGGGTCTTGGGCCCAAGTCTTCCCTGCGTAAAAATACATATACTTAGCCATATTTTACCTTTATATCATACAAGACATTCCCCAATACTCTTCCAAACACTTAGAAAAATATTTCACCCCAAATTACAAGTCCCAAAACCTCATCTAGATCTTGAGGATTTCAGTCAAAGCTTCAAGTTTCCATTTCCAATCATCATCAAACATTCTCCAAAGTCAAGGTATGTGGGTTTCAACCATTGGTTCCAATCATTCATGCATGTCATATTGTTATATGCTTATTTATAGTCTAAGTATGCATTTCGAATATGTTGCGTATCTCTTGTTGCATTGCATCCTATGTACTTAGTTTACTTAAAAATACTAACACATACTCTGTACCTACATGGTGTTACCATGTATGAACCAGAGCACCACTTGATCATCCTCCTCCTCCTCCTCCATTTGGCGCGTGCGATATCTCTCAAAGCAAGTTGGTGAGTCCTCAACTTCGAGGACATACTTATTTTGATTTATGCTATGTATAGACTCTCTTTTCCTTATGGCATGTTTTTATTATAAGGGTGAGCCCAGTTGCTTGTCTTGGCCCCCGCTTATTTCTATGTTGAGAGTTATTGTTGGACAAGTTATATAATGATGTTATGAGCCTTGACTCTCTTGATTCTATGATGTTCTATAATATGAAAGATGTCCCACAACCCCTTTTATTCCTATTTACTATCTCTTCTTGTCTTTTTATTACTTCCACAACCAAGGATGTGTAATGATATGTTAAGAGGCTTGCTTAGGGTTCTTTCGGGTTCCCATACACCGTGTCACGTCTAGGCCCTAGGCTTGGGTCGTGACGACCCTTGTCTATCATTTTGGATTGTGCTGCTCAATTAGCTTCTAATTTTTGGAGATCCTTCCAAAAGGCCTTGGAACCAAGGTCAAGTTTAGCAAGACTTTTTCATCCTCAACTAGATTGCCAATCCGAAAGGACTATCCAAACTCTTGAGGATATACCTAGGGCTTGTATTTTGGACTTTAAGGGTATTTGGGATGAACATCTTCCACTTATTGAGTTTGTTTACAGCAATAGCTACCACTCTAGCATTGGCATGGCTCTTTTTGACGCTTTATATGGTAGGCATCGTAGATCCCCGGTTGGCTAGTTTGATATAGAGGAGATGTCTTTGTTAGGCATGAATTTGGTTATAGAAGCTTTAGAGAAGGTGAGGTTAATAAGGGAGAGACTGAAGATGGCTCAAAGTAGATAAACGTCTTATTCTGATGTGAGGAGAACAGACATTGCATTTAATGTTGATGATTGGGTTTACTTGAAGGTCTTACCCATGAAGGGTATAACATGGTTTGGCAAGAAAGGAAAATTGAGCCCAAGGTTTGTGGGACCCTATAGAATTTTGAGGAGAATTTGCAAGGTTGCCTAAGAATTGAAGTTGCCTACAAATATGAACGTGGTTCATCCAGTCTTTCATCTGTATATGTTGAGGAAGTGTGTATGTTGTGGAAGATAACTTAACCTATGAGGAAGTCTCAGTGGAGATATTTGGTAGGCAAGTGAAAAGGTTGAGAAACAATGATGTAGCATCCGTCAAGGTCCTTTACTGGAATCAACAAGTTGAAAGTACCACATCGGAAGCCGAGGCAGACATAAAAAAGCAATATCCATATCTTTTTCACTCTACTCAAGTTAAAGGTAATAAATTAAGTACCTTATAGGGTTTCATGTCTTATGTTTCAGTGGTCATGTCATTTTTGGATGCATTCATGTTCATGGTAATAAGTTTATAGTGATTTTTGACATTCCTATTTGGATTGTTTGAAAATGATATTTAAGTGTATTTATTGTATTCATATCGGGTTGAAATCTTCATAATTACTTCTCTTATGCATGTTTCTTTGACATTTGAGGATGAATGTTCCCAAGGGGGAATATTGAAATACCCCTCATGTGCTTCGGAATGCCCCATAATTGTAATTTCCATATATCTTAAAATTCGTGCATGATTTCAGAAATACGACTTCATATTCTGAATTGGGGGGGGGGGGAAATTGAATTATAAATGGGTATAACATGGATTTTAGAAGACCCTTAGCTAAAAATAATTTTTGATATTTTTTCAATTTCCTGTGTGCATCCGCAACCAGGCCACTACACAGACTGGGCGCGGATCAGCACAAAAACTGTCTCCGCGATGGATCCACATCGCAGTGTAGGTTTTTCCTTAGTTTCTTTTTTTGTCCTGGGGCATTTGGGTAATGATCCAATGCCAATTTAAATGTGAAAACAGTTATACTTAGCAATTTTTCAACTCTAGAACTCACAAAATCCTCTCTAAAACCTCTCCAAGACTTTCTCAAATCTTTCATTCAAACTGAAGGATTTCAAGCTCGATTTTGTGAACTCAAGAACGCATCTCAAGATTCAAGTCTCCTTCATGATCATTTTAAAAAATTCAAGGTTTAAGGTACGTGGGTCTTCATCCATGGGTCCTTCCACCAATAGAGCCCAACTCTCTCTTTCTATGAAAATTGCATGATTTCAAGTTTTTTTACTTTTGAGTATCTTTTATTATGAATTATGAACGTAAATTATATTGGATTTTATCAAGTATTTATTGATTATGCATAAATACCCACTTTAATCTCATACCATGAATTGATTTATACCTATTGAAGTTTATGAATCTCTATGGTTATTTATGAACTTTTGAATATGGTATTACTACTATGCATTCTATTATGATTTATTTTGTACATTATCATAAAGTAAAGTATTATGTGGTATTTATGGATTTATGGATTATTTTTTTCGGGGTTTTATGAACTCTTGTTTATAATGATATTAGTATGTATTATACATATGTCCTTTATATGGGTTTTACAAGAAAGGATGTTTTATACCAAAATGTTATTAGGGTTTGATATTAAGATGGATTTCATGCTCCTATGTCCATATTTGAATGATGATGTATATTATTATGATGATTTGATTAAGAATGATTTAAACTAATTATTTTCTCTATACATATCTTGAAATATAATACTTTCTTAAAATATGAGAGTTTTACAATAACATTAGTGGGTTGATTTGAATGATTTTGAAATGGGTTGATCTTCCTACTCTTGAAATGCATAATTTTAAGTACATGGGCATATTCCCACTATGTGTTTGATTAAACTACATGACAAGAATTCATAAGATGTTGTTAAACTATTGGATGATTTACAAGTCAAGTGATTTCATGATAATTATAGATTTCCAAGCATGTGCTTAATTCATCAAAGATATCTATAGTTTTACAAGTGAAAAGTTGAGCCCTATTTCGAGATTTTATCCTCTTGTGATCTATTAATGTCAAGTTGAGGGATCAAGCAGGATTATTATTTTACCCTCATATTCAAGTTCAAGTAAGCTCGCTAGAAGAGGCCAAGCATGTTATGAGCTACTCATGTCAAGTTATGATGTCTCTTACAAGTTATTCATGTTATGAATAAAGTTATGATTATTTGAAGTATTCCATGGGAGTAGACTTAGCATCGATTGAGGCTTAACACTACTAAAAAAGAATTGGTAAAATAAACTTAAAAAAGAGACCTCATGAGGTCTCTTTCTTTGTAAAAGTGATCTCCTGTTAGGTCGCTAAAATGCATGTAGCTTTTTTGTAGAGACCTCATGAGGTTGCCAAATAGAGACCTAACACAGTAGCTAATTTTTTTCCGAATTTTCCAAAAAAGAGAGCTCATGTGGTCGCTACTTTATTCTTTATTATTTATTTTATATTTTAATAAAGGAAACCTCATGAGTTCGCAATTTTATACTTTATTTTAATTTTATATTTACAAAAAGAGAAGTCATGAGGTCTCTATACTTTATTAAATTTATTTAAATCCACATAAATAGAGACCTCATGAGGTCGCCTTTTCAAAACATACAAGACAAAAAGTGGCCTCATGAAGTGCCTTCTCTGGAAAATAAATTGCAGCAAAGTGACCTCATCAGGTCTCTTTTCTGGAAAATAAAATGCAACAAAGAGACATCTTGAGATATCTTTTCTGGAAAATAAAATGCAAAAAAGTGAACCTCATGAGGTATCTTTTCTGAAAAAAAAAATTGACTGCTTATTACTACTTTCACAGTTTTCCACTTGTTATTTAATTCAATATGTATTTTACTTAGCCAAATCAAACTAAAGTTCCACCAACAATACAACAAAATATATTTACTAAATATTCTCTTATCAAAATAATAAAAAAAATCAACTTGAAACTAATGACAGGGGTAATTTTATCAAATCAAAATTTAAATATAATAAATACAATGTCTTGAAAAATGTAATGGAAAAATAACTATAATTAATGATAATGGTAATTAGGAACTAAAAATAAAATTATCTCTGGATTTCATGAATTGGATAAGTATTATTGAAAATTTATTTTTAGTATAATGGACAAGTAAAGATGGACAATAGGAAAAATTAACTTTAGATAAGTGTAAAGCCTATTTCTCCTTGAATCTATTTGATCTAGGTACTTAAAGATTAGCTATCTAAAAGAGCATCATTTGTTTCAATAGAAGTGGTGTCTTTATGGACATTATGGCATCAAAACATAAACATCATACTTTTATGAATCCCCTTTTCGTAAAACACTCTAAATTTTGTTTATCCTTACTCTTTATTTTCAGTTCGTCTTTTGGCATGTCTTTGCATCGATTCTCCACTTTATAATTCTCTCCGCAATTTTCCTTCCCCTACCCCAAAATATTCTCAATACAATTATTATTTTAAAAGTTCAATCTTCTTTTCTAATGGTTTTGTGTTGAGTCAACTTTTTTTGTGATATTTTATTTTATTGATTGAGCTTGAATAAAGGTAGTTTACTTGTTGTTTATAGCTGCTAAAGAAGAGAAAAGAGAAAAAAGAGATATTCTTATAAATAGTAAGGACAAAAGAGTGAACATCCCAGTGTTTATCGACTTATGCCCGTCCCTACCTTTTAAGATACTGACAAATTTCCCCATACCCTTCCCTTATATAGGTTTTCTTCCTTCATCACATTTATACTATATAAAGCAACCCATAAGATCGTGTTCCTGGTTCGCATTTGGGTGAGGTTGAGTCCACCTTGACCATATTTCTTGGATTGAGAAGATTGTTTTGCCTAAAGCTTTGAAATGTGATGCCCCTTCCTCTCCAAGATATTTCAAATTTTTGTTCCAAAAGTAGTCTTTTGTCTTTAATAATTCATAATTATCTGTAGGTTCACGCAATGTGTTAGTTCAACTATTCTTTTGAAAATATGAAGGGTTTCTTAAAGTTTGAAAAGAACTTTAAAAAGAGATAGGTAGAGTACAACTCAATCTCACCTCAAAATACTCAGCTCCAAAAAAATTGAGTATCTTTGATAGTCGTTCTATTCTAAGTCATGAAGTTTTGATTAAATTCAAAATTGATTGTAACAAAGGATATTCAGGACATCTACCTATATTTATGCTTCATTTTTCAGTTTTGCAGGACTGGAGAAGCAGAACAGAGAAACGATCAGCGTAAAACAAGGTTAGATAAGATTGCAGCAAGATAGAAATAACGGGGCAAGATCTTGAAAGGAAGATAGACAGTCTCAAGTTCAAATAAGTATTTCAAATACATTTCATGTTTTGGTAAAACACTCCTTCCACTTTTCATGATTTCAAATAGCCCAAGTCATATAAGCAAAATAGTCTCCAGAATTAAAATGAAAAATGGCAATTTCGACTTGAAAAAATAACTTTTTAACTGATAGAGTTGGATAATCATATTGATTATTTATTAGGAAATTTTTCATTCTTGCAAACTAGCCACTCAGTATCTCTGCCATCTGTACATTGAAAATGTCACTTTGTGAGATAATTGAGTGACTACCTCACAAGTCAATTCTATCGAACTAATATTTCTAATATATAAATAGTAGTAAGGGAAGTGAGATAGAAGCACAAACTCACTGCCATATTCAATAGGTAGGGGATCATTTAGAGATCTAGGATTTTGAAAGAGATCATCCATATAATTGAAATTAAGGTATGCATCAAAATTTGCCCACTCATTTGAGTCACTTCCTTCATTAATATTTGCATATGATGCCGCAATGATGTTGCTTGGATCAAACATGTTTTGTTTACTAGTATATTGCTTGAAATTGGAATTTCTTTCTCCTTGTCCATAAATTTTTGTGTTTCCAATATCTATATCAGGGGATATTATTACATAGGCTGCATTGAAACCCAAGCTATAATATTTTTAATAAATAAATAAATGGTAGTAAGGGAAGTGACATATATATAAGCATATTCATAATTATTTGCATTAGGTAGGGTAGCATTGGGAGCTTTAAGATTTTGGAAGAGACCATTCATATGATCGAAACTGAAATCCGCATAAAATTTTACCTCTCATTTGAATTACTTCATTTAATAACATTTGCATCTGATGCCACAATGATGTGGCTTGGATTAAAAATATTTTGTTCACTAGTATATTTCTTGAAATTGGCAGTTGTTCCACCTAGTCCATTAATTGTCTCATTTCCAACATCTACGTCAGACAACATTGTTATATATGCCGCATTGAAATGCAAGCTATAATATTTAATATAAATAAAAAATAGTCAGGGAAGTGATATAGAAGCACAAACTCAGAATGATTTTCATTAGGTAGAGTAGCATTGAGAGATTCAAAATTTTTGAAAAGATCATCCGTATGATTGAAATTGATATGTGCATCAAAATTTTCACACTCATTTGAATCATTTCCTTCAATATCATTCTGTCACGACCCGAAATTCAGGCGTGATGGCACTCGTCTTATCTCACCAAAATGAGTTAGCCTACAACCCGACTATAATATTAAAAATGCGGAATTATAATAAAAAATAAAAGTTCAATTATGGATAATGAGTCAACTTAATGAAAATCCCCCGAAACCTGGTTGTCACGTGCACAAGCTTCTAATGTATTACAATAGATTGGAAAGAAAACACAAGTATCAAATGATATCGTCTCTAGAATAGAACAAAATCATAAATAGGAGTAAGAAGTCAGCTGGGATGGAAAACAGCTACCTCTTGCAATCTCCACAGGAAGCCTCGGACAAGGAAAAATAGAAAGTATCACGACAATCTAGGCTTGCAACCTACAAAATTATTGTAGTAAGGGGGGTGAGTACCAAACACATGGTACTCAGCAAGTGAACTACTAAACATAAAATTAAGTAATATAGAATATCAGTACCCCCCAACACTCCAACCAAACCCCCACAACTACAACTTGCATAAAATCATTCCAGCATAACAGTTCACAATGTACATAGAAGATAGCTCAATAACCACACAACTATTATATATCAACAACACCAGGGATCAAGTGCATCTATCACAAGTTTCACAAAGCACTCACACATTTATAAATGATAATGAGATATAATGCAATATCATGTAGAATGATGCATGTCTGTCCAAGTGATACAAATCCGCTGATCATAAATATGCCTAATTCAGAACCTATGCGGGCCACACATGGACCATGTATCTATCGCGGCATGCGACATGATCCTCGAATCATAGAATCCATCCCGGTGTGCGACATGTCCCACGAATCATAGTAACCGTCGTGGCGTGCGACACGACCCTCGAATCATAGTATACTTTTTAATTCTCATTCTTTTTCACTAGCTAGAACCATTTTCCATTGGCTTTACATTTCTTTTCACTATCCGGAACCATTTCCCGTCGACTTTACATTTCTTTTCTTGGAACATCCAGCAATCACATAGTAAATGCACAATAATCATGTTCATAAAAATAAAATAAGCAAGATGCCCATACAAATTCATATATCTCAAAATCAAGAATGGGTAGCTCAATACCATAAATGTTGTCATATCCTCAATCTCAATGCCATCACAACCTTAACAACATTCACATCTAAAAATAAGTATTACTTCGATATCAATAACAAATTAATCACTATTTCACATATAATAAACCTCCATCATTAATTCACAAGTAAAATATCAATGTAGGATAATTACTCAATTTAAAATAATTCAATCAAAGCCTACATAATCTTTCTCAACACCTCACACAAGAAGCACAAGATTCTATATACTTAACAGAGGTTAAGAAATTCACTTGCCTTATATAAAGTCTCGAATCACATCAAATTCTGAAGCTTTTCCCTTTCTATGACATTCCAATTCACCAAAATCTATTCAAATATATCATCATAATTATATAATGAATCTAACGACACTAAAATCAATTAATTCTGGTGAAAAGGGTAAAACGCTCTAAAAATTTCATCGTTAGAAAAATACCGTTGGAATCTAGAAATTTATACATGAAAATATTTCCCAAGTAATAAGAAATTTATTAATGAAAACCGTTTCAAAAACGGGGCTAATTTGAGGATGAAATCGCATGCTAAAGTTGTCAAAATACATTAAAAATGCAATAGTAAATCTGTAATTTTTACCTCAAATGAAGCAACAAAGTCAGTTTCTGAAGCTTTCATGGTGTTCTCCTCGAAAAATTATACAATTTAGCCTTTTGAATCGCTCAAGTCCGATCAAAATTGAGAGAGAACGTTAGTTGAAGTTTGGGGAAAGTTTGCAATCTTCTCTTCTCTTTCTTAGAGAAAATCCTCAATCATCGTAGTTCATCTTCGTAGTTCTTTTAAAGTGAAATAACTTGGAAGGACATTGATTGAAAGAATTATCTTTGATTCTTGAATTCTAGACTTAGACTCTTTAGATTTCTTGATGAAAAATCATGATTCTTGA
>JAABOM020058675.1:0-13642 GCA_011800125.2 Solanum clarkiae
ATGGGGGTAATGTCACGTGGGGGGGCATTTAAATGGGGTGGGGCCACATCTGCAGGCCAAATTTTTTTACACAATACTGTGTTCCCTCCATGATACAGAGTAAACACGGATCCATGCTTAAATAAAGCTTTTCCATGATACAGAAACAGTAAGCCTTCGCGACACAGAGGCAACACAAAGAGAAACTTAAAGAATTTCACTTACTTGGGCGCAGAAACAATATGCATCCGCATTAGTCCCGCGATGCTAATGCACAGTTATTAAACTTTTCTCCTGGGTATAGAAATAGTAGGCATCCGCGATGGGTCCGCGTTGTGGAACCATCATGTATGCTTATTGTTTTGCAAAACACTTAAGTTCCAATTTTTCTCTCCAGGCCCCAAAAGATTTCCTGAGTACCTGGACATGCTTCAAAACACTCAAGACACTGTATTAGACCAAGAAAAACAAAATATTCCTAATGGATCGTAGGGAATTGAGGACTGAAAAATTTACACACAACTTGTGTAGTATCCGCAATGTGGAGGCAACACGGGCCTGTACTTGTGCAATTTTGTCTTACTTTTTATACGGGATAAGTGTTTTTATTTAAAAAAGAAAGAAAGGAAAATAAAATACAACTATGTTACCTCACCACGGGTTGCCTCCTATGCAGCGCCTAATTTAACGTAGCGGCACGAAGCATGTTATACTCATTCATCATTGGCCAATCAATGGCCTCCACTATTTGATTTGCGTCCAAACCATAATAGTGCTTGACCCGTTGACCATTCACAAAAAAAGTTTGGTTTGTGGTCATATCTTTTAGCTCCACTGCACCATGAGGTGTGGTCTCTACCACCATATATGATCCACTACATTTGGAGCTCAATTTTCCTGGAAACAACTTAAGACGTGAGTTAAATAGCAATACCTGTTGGCCCGGCTCAAAGTTCCGCTTGATTATCTGCCGATCGTGCTACTTCTTCATCCGTTCCTTGCAGAGCTTAGGATTCTCGTAAGATTGGAGCCTAAATTCATTCAACTCCTCCAATTGCTCAAGTCTCTTTTCCTTCCGATGAGCACAAGATCAAGATTCAGCTTCTTAATCGCCCAATAAGCTTGATGCTCGAGCTCTATGGGCAAGTGGCAGGCCTTGCCATACACCATCCTATAAGGAGATGTTCCAATTGGGGTCTTGTAGGTAGTCCGATATGCCCACAATGCTCCATCCAACTTTTCTGCCCAATCTTTCCGGGTGGCATTTATAGTCTTTTGCAATATTTGTTTCACCTCCCTGTTAGACACCTCCACCTATCCGCTGGTTTGTAGGTGGTATGTTGTGGCCACTTTGTGCCTTATCCCATACTTTACTAGCAAGTTCTTCATGGTTTGGTTTTAAAATGGCCCTTGGAGTACCAAACCATGCGAAGATATTCTTTCGAAGGAACTTGCTTACCACCTTCGCATCATTAATTGGAAGGGTTGTTGCTTCTACCACTCTTCTACCCATTTGGAGACATAGTCCATAGCTACCAGAATATAGTGGCAACTAAATTATAGTGGGAATGGCCCCATGAAATCAATGCCCCAAACGTCGAAGATCTCCATTTCCAGAATGTTGTTTAACGGCATCTCATGCCTCTGGGATATAGCACCTGTCTTCTGGCAAGCATCACAGGCCCTGGAGAATTGAATAGTATCTTTGAATAAGGTGGGCCAAAGAAAAGAAGATTACAATACCTTATGCCTTGTCCGGTCACCACCATGATGGCCCCCATATGGAGGCATGACATCTCTGCCTCTGGAATACACCTACTTACCATGCGGTCAACTCCCTGCTTGAATAGGTATGACTCATCCCAAACATATGCTTTTGCATCATGGGCCAGCCTCTTCTTCTGCTGATAGGTTGCCTCAGGTGGGAACACACCACTACCAAGTAGTTTATAATATCAGCATACCATGGTAATTGCTCCACATCGATGGCTAATAGTTGCTCATCAAAAAACTCTTCTCTTATTTATAGTTGCTCACCTATGTGAGCATAATTCTCCAGATGATATAGATGATCAGCAACCTGGTTCTCACTTCCCTTCCGATCCTTGATCTCGACGTCAAACTCTTAGAGCAATAAGATCCATCTAATCAAGCGCGACTTGGTGTCCTTTTTGTTGAACAAATATTTCACTGTCGCATGGTCTGTGAACACCACTACTTGGGTCCCAACCAAATAAGCTATGAATTTAAGAATGTATACGCCAGTGTCAGCATTTCCTTCTCAATAACTGTATAGTTGCTCTTTGTTGCATCCAAGGTTTTGCTGGCATATTATATGGAGTGAAAGACTTTATATCTGTGATTCCCTAGTACCTCCCCCCACTACTGAGTCACTGGAGTCACACATTAGCTCAAACGGGATACCCCAATAAGGTGCTACCAAGATTGGGGCCTCCACCAGTTTTTTCTTTAGAGTTTCGAATGCCTACAAACAAGATTTATCAAAGTGAAATGGTACCTCTTTCTCTAATAGGGCACACAATGGCTTCGCGATCTTTGAGAAGTATTTGATAAACCTGCAATAGAACCCTGCATGTCCCAAAACGTTCTGGACTCCCTTGACCGATACCAGTGGTAGCAGCTTGTCGATCACCTCTATCTTTGCTTTGTCTACTTTCAAACCCCTTCTTGGACACTTTGTGGCCTAAGAATATCTCCTCCTCAACTAGGAAGTGATATTTCTCCTAGTTAAGAACGAGGTTAGTCTCCCACATCTAGCTAGCACTCTGTCCAAATTCTGCAAGCAGCTCTCAAACGATTCCCAAAAGACAGAGAAATCATCCATGAACACCTCCACAAAGTTCTCTACCATATTATGAAAGATCTCCATCATGGACCTTTGGAATGTGGCTAGTGCATTGCACAGCCCAAAGGGCATAAGCTTGAAGGCATATGTCCCATATGGGTAGGTGGAAGTTGTTTTTTCCTGGCCTTTGGGTGCAACGGTGATTTGGTTGTACCCTGAGTAACCATCCAGAAAGCAATAGTACTCCTGCTCAGCTAGTCTATCCAATATTTGGTCGATGAAAAGCACGGGGTAATGATCTTTCCTGGTGGCCTCATTTAGTTTCCTATAGTCCATACAGATTTGCCACCCCGTCACCGTCCTTGTTGGAATCAGCTCGTTCTTCTCACTGGTGACAATCATCATCCCGCCCTTCTTGGGGACACATTCTACAGGGCTTACCAATTTGTTGTCCGATATGGGAAAGATAATCCTTGCATCCAGCCACTTTATAATATTCGTTTTCACTACCTCCTTCATGATTGGGTTAAGCTGCCTCTACGGTTGAGCCACCGGCTTGTTATCCTCCTCCATAAATATTCTATGCATGCATAGGGCTGAGCTGATCCCACGGATGTCAGACATTTGCCACCCCATGGCTCTCTTTCACTTTTTCAACACCGCAACAACCGCTTACCTAGGATGCAATCAAGGAAGCAAACAAGATTATGGGTGATGTATTATTTTCGCCAAGAAACGCATACCTGAGATGTGATGGTAGCTGCTTCAACTCCAACTCAGGAGCTTCTTCCATTGAGGGCTTGGGCGGTGGTCCCAACACCTTGTTTAAGGTTTTAATCATCTTTTTCAACATACTCACATTGTGAGCGTTCAACGCACTTTCAATCTCTCTGGCCTCTGCATCATCCACTAGCCTTCGATTTAGCAACACCCTGGCTAATGGGTCTTCAATCTCAACCTGGATCACCGCCACTGCAGTGTCTATCACTATGATAGCTATTAGATCCTCATACACAGCTGGTAGCTTCATTACCTTGTAGACATCAAACATTTCTACCTTGTCATGGGCTCGCATGGTGAGCTTCCCTGCTGCAATATCGATCAATGCCCCTCTTGTGGCCAAGAATAGGTGCCCGAATATGAATGGGACCTCTATATCAGGCTCAAAATCTAGGATGACGAAGTCCATGGGGAAAATCAGAGACCTCACTTGGACAAAGACGTCCTCCATCACTCCATCCGACTTTGCTACTGACTGATCGGCTAGCTACAATACAATAGTTGTGAGCTTTGGCCTTCCAAGCCCCAACTTTAAGAACATAGACGTGGGCATAACGTTTATGCTGGTCCCAAGATCACACAATCCCATAGCATTCAGCTGGCTCCCAATAGTTACTTCCACATTGAAGCTTCCTGGACCTTTCAGTTTGGCTGGCAAGTGTGATTTCTTGAGAATCTTGGAGTTACAGGCCTCTGTCAGTGTCACAGTCTCATACTCCGCCCATTTGGTCTTGTTAGAAATGATGTCCTTGACATATTTAGCATATTTTGGGATCCCCTACAAAACATCAGTCAAAGGCAAATTAATTTGTACATGTTTCAGCAGCCCGATGAATTTCTAAAAATAGTCAACCTAGTTTCCTAGTATTGAACAAGCTCCTTATGCTATTGTGTTCTATCCACTCCAACATCTCTCGAATCCAGAGTGAACAACAAATTTTCTCCCTAGTTGGTCAGACTTTGAAGTATAGATATAAATAAGATAAGAATAATTAAAAGAAACCATTCATAAATATCACAAGTTAAGAACTACACATAGTCTATGGCTACAACCCCAGAATATAGAGGCTTAGCCACACATGGACGTGGAATACATCATGAATAAAGTGAAAAACATCAAAAACCAAAATCTAAAGATTAAACTTACCAAATTCTTAGTAGAAAATAGTTCTCCATCGCCTCTACAGTGCTTCTTGCATAAAAACAAATGTTAAAACTTAAAGTCTAAGATAAAGAAATAATAAAGATCCCATTTTTTGACTTTTTCATGTCGGGTCCTCAGGTCCGCCATGCGGACCCCTTCTTTTCCTATTTTTCTCACTTAATTTGCTGACTAGACAATTCTGCACACTTTTGAACAGGTCTGCGATGCGGACCTTGCACCTCCTTGGGTTTTTGCGCCTTTTTTTGCATTTTACAGCTTCCACAACCTTGTACCCAGGTTTGCCACATGGATTTTTGGTGTTTTGGTTGCTTCTATTGATCTTCATCCTCCAAATTCCTAGTTGTACTTTTCCATCGAGTCAGGATTTAACCTCGAACTTCCCAATCAAAGCAAAATCCTGCAAACACACAACCAATAAGCGCACTTGGCCCTACATCAGCAAAATAAGAGAAAATGACATACAAACACCTAGACTCTATTAATTTATCCTTCAAATTCACTCTATTTATGGACATTATTGGCTAATTAGGCTTATAAATACGCCTAAGATCATCTATCCACCATTCCTCTTGATCTCTGGCTACAAAAACTTCTGTGACCATTGCCACAAGTTCATTCTTCTTAGTTTTGTTCATTTTTTCTTTCTTCTTTTCAGCTTTAAGAATTTTACAATCACGTGCAAGTGGCTAATTTTGTGATAATGATAACATTCATCCTATTTCGAATTAGTATGCTTAAAATGCACATTCTTCTTTACGTTTAGTTTCTTATTGTCAGGTTCCTTCTTGGTGGATTTTTCTTCAATAACATGAGCTTCCATGATAAGTTCCTTTAAAGTATTATTATCACGATATCGTGTCTCTTGTTCAATTAGCAAGTGTTACAATAGTTGTTCAAGAGTCAAATCTTCCTTCTTGTGTAAGAGTTTACTTCTATACTCTTTTCAAGACAGAGGAAGTTTTGAGACAATAGCAGCAACAGCACCAACATGAAAGTTTTCATCAAGAGTAATTTCAGATATAGCAATTTTATTAGCTATAAGTTGAAAATCTTACATTTGTTCAGTGATTGACTCGTCATCAATCATTTTGAACACCATATAATTTGAAACAAGAAATTTCTTAGAACTCGCCTCTTCTGCCAAATAGATAGCTTGAAGATTGTCCCAAATATCCTTAGAATATTTGAACTTGATATAATATTGATCATAGTATTTGTTAGGCATTTCTCTAAGAATATAATTCTTACATAAATAATCATCATCCTGACACTTGGAAATTTGTTCTTTAATCAAAGTAGCCTAAGTTACTACCTCAGAATTGGGAGCCTTAGGGCAAGGTTTCTCAAGAACATATGCCAATTTCAATCATGTTAAAAAGAATTCTATCTTTCTATGTCATCTAGTAAAGTCTTTCCATCAAATATTTCAAAAATAGGATTAGGCAAAGATGGAATATTATTAGATATAGATGTGAATGTCATAGAGACAATTATCTTCAAATTGTTAGAACAAGAATAATAATAGTACAAGGAATTCTAAATAAGAACTTACTTGGCTTAGAGGCATGTTAATACATTTTCTTGAAGATAGTTGGATCTCTCCCACGAGCAAACGGAAGAATAAATGACAACTCTCTCTTCAAAATTTAACTAAGCCACAAAACAAGTAGCATTCAAGAATGTTGCTCTTCTATTCTTGACTCAGTAATTTCACATTTTGATTAATGTCTCTCAAGTGTTTTTTGATTGCTTCTTGAAGTGATGTCTTCTCAAAGAAAAACAACACAATTTATAGGATAAAAATTTTGAAATAAAAGACTTTAATTAAAATTATAATTAATATAGGTTCATGAATTCAAAGAAGTCATGTATCTTCTAAGAACCTATAATGTAAGAAAAATGAATGTTAAAATTCACATTCATGTATTTTGTGAATTTTCAAAAATAAAACTTTTATAAAAAATTTTATCAGATTAATTTATTTCAAAATTAATTGAAACACTAATTCTTACATGAATCATTGCACATATAAAATTAGATCCAAACCTGATGAAATGATTGTACATAGGTGAAAAATTCAAGTCTTAAGTGTGATTGGATGTGAATTAAGGTCCTAAAGAAACTTAAGAAAAAAGTTGAATTAAAAGTTTCCTTGAAATTTTTTGTATGAGTTTGAGAATAATTCGATTTCAAATAAAGATATCTCTAGAATATGAAGAGTTATGTACATCAAAACTTATCAAACTAAAGATATTTGAATGTAGCATTCGTTGTAATAAATGGTTCATCTATTAGATTTTTATACACAAAGTTATCTATTTTACTAGACACTATCTTATTGGATGCCCAAGCTATCAATTGCATGGTAGCACCGGAGGAAGTGCATGGTTGTTGCCTTGATGAATGCCTATTACGTACTCGAAATATCATCTGCATGACAACGCATGTTAGAAACATTATAATAACCCCTGAAGTCGTAGTTCACCTTCCAAGTGCGAAAAGTTATCCTAGAAAGAGAAGTTCTCAAGAACCCAACTTCGCCCTCCAAGGATCATCCATCATCTAATATAAGATTTGTTGATAAAATATTATTAATTTTTTTTTAATATTAACATAAATTAATGCTTTCTTCTCATGGAATCAATAAGCTTTCAAGAAAATCCACCTCTAAGATCCAAGAATAAGTTCTTGCTATATTATCCTCTAAAGATCATGCCTTTCTCAAGAATTTGGAGTGTTTCAAGTGTAATACCCCCTAATTTATTCTGTATAATCTGATGTAAATATGTAGGAGAAGCTGAGAAAAATGACTTAGAAAAGTCACTGGAGGAAACCGCAAATGGCCATCTACGGACCGTAGATGGGATAATTGCCCATGAGACTTAAAAATTTTCTGTAAGTTTGAGGATCATGTACGAGTTCTTTTACGGATCATACTCCAATCCACGAGCTATAGAATGAGTTTCATAGTTTGATCTTTCAAAAATCAACTTTCTAGATCCTGAACCATGACTAACAGGATAACCCATTATCCTTTTCACGGAACGTAGAATGTGGGTCATAGAACCCTATCCAATAACCCAAATACTAGGCACCTTCCATCTACGTGAGAGCACTTACGACCCATAAGTGATCTACGGACCATAGACGGAGTTTCATGGTTCCCTTCGATAGTTTTAGAAAAGAGTATTGTTGTCTTTTTTCATTTTTTGTTTAATTTAAAACCCATGACATTTTGAACTTGTTTGGCACCCCTTATCAGTACCCTAAGGGTAATACTATTCATTTTACACTGAGAAATCTTGAGAGCATCGAAGAAGAGAGAAAAGCTAGGGTTTTGAGCGCATGATCGGGATTGTCAAACAGTCAACCGTTCATCATATTTCTTGCTATGTAAGGCTACTTAAAGTATTAGATTGAGTGCCCTTGTCATCTAATATTAAAATGCAGGTTATCATGTTTATATACATTGCATGCCTGCATATTTAGTATATTCAGACATACTAACACATACTTTTGCCTACATAATCTAACTATGTAGAGGCCGGAGCTTTACCTCATCCACCTCTTCGTGGCTAAGTTCACTTGTGGAAGTTTTCTTGTGGTGAGTCCTTTATTTCAAGGACAATACGCACCTTCTATCTATCTATGCTTAGACTTTATTACTTATGCTATTTACTTTGAGGGTGAGCCTGGGGTATGTCTTGGCCCCCATCCTTCTATGAATTAGAGGCATTGTTAGATGACATGATATACTATGTATGAGCCTTGTCATTGTTATGTATGTATAAAGGTTTTTCCCTTACCTCTTACCCCTTTAATGTTGTTGCTTGTGATGTATTAAGAAGATGGTGAAGTTTCTAAGTCCCTTGTTCTCATAGATTGTGTCCCATGATCCCGTTCCTTAGGCTTGTCAAGTCATATGTCCCTTATTCCCATAGATTGCATCCCATAATCTCATCCTTTAACCTTGTTTATTGTGATTGTGTGATGACGAGTCTCATGTCCCCTTATCCCATAAATTGCATCCTAAACCCATATACCTTAGTACTACTTTATAATATTTGATTTACACTTTCAAACCGATGACGTATATATGGATACTATGATGCTTATTTGGATTACCCTTGGGTTCCCATTCTCCATATCGCTCCTAGGCCCTTGACTTCGATCGTGACAATTTATGACTTCTGCTCCATTGAAATTTGACTTAGTATCGAGAGGACTACGAGGCGAGGCTTGGTAAGAAAACCTCTAATAGCAATCTCTAGTCCAATAACTACATGCCACCATAGGTTATCTTAATTGACTTAACTAGTGGATCCATATATAACGATGTTATAACCTGTTTACACATTAGAGTCTATCTTGGCAAGTAATTTTCTCTTTTCTGGTATAGGGACAACATCAGAATTTCATGCTATAGCTCATATAGTCTTATTGTTGGTTAATATTGATATCCTATAAATGAGTAAGGTTTTTTATGATTTATGATTTCATCAAAGGAATCTACTATATTTTAAGATACATTGACCACATTTATATTTCCATGGCATGCTTCTAAAAAATTTTATTATGTTCTATTTTACTTAATCATTGCATATTATGATCTATGATTCTCTTGCATAACTCATATACTCAGTGCATTTCATGTAGTGACGAATATTTTTGCCTATATTATTTTATAATATAGGTTTGAATGTCTCACATCCTCTATATGGCTAGTAGCAACCTGAGTTCAAAGCTTGTTGAGTCCTCATGTTTTGATAACATACTTGTTTTGCTTCAAAAAAAATTTTTTATCACCATTCTAGACTAATTTTTGAGCTAGTGTTGGTCTTAGTCACATCTTTATATTAGAGGCTTTCGAATATATGTTAGATATTGAGTTTATGTTGTCAGTTCAAACTTATTTTCCTATTTTATGGTATCAGATTGTTTAGGTTATGGTTGTTCATAACCCCCTTATTGTAGTTTCTCTTAAATTCAATATGCTTATGTATGTCATGTGGTTAGCTTAGGTTCCCTCAGAATTCTGAATACCATGTTATGACTAGGGAGTACGCTAGAGTCGTGATAATTATGTTTATTTTTTTATAGTTTAAAATAAACTAATTATTTAAAATTTAAGAAAATTATTGAGTTTTTTTTTATGTTTAAAGTGGTTCTTAATTACTTTACATTTTCTAGTAGAATAGTTGAAAATAATCAAAAAGGTAATAGTGAAAAATAACCTTGAATTTGTGTCTTTAGATTTTTTTTTTTTTAAGAAATTCACTTAATATGTATTAGAGTGAGTAGCATATATATACTCCTAGGAAGAATAAATATAAAAGCAAACAACACAAATTTCACTAGTCTAATGTCCAATTATGTGCCTATACTTTAGTTTTAAAAACTCCTTCCCCACCAATTTCTTTTGTCAAATACATGTATTGGTGCACTCAGATACATTTAGGTCAAATTAGGAGTAATTTATTATAAATACACAGTATCCAAGCGTGATTTGCAAATATCTAGAATACACTATCTCGTGATACACCATCTCCAACCATGATTCACATATGTCTGGAATACACTATCGCTCTCGCTCACCTCTCTGCTTTCACTGCCTCTCTCCCATGTATCTGTATTTTAGATTAATGTATCTGATATTCAAGTACATGTATCTAGTGTCCTCTTTGTCTATGTATTTCTAGTTTAGAATGTATCTGGTCTGGTATCAAAGATACATGTATCTAATATTTTTAACACATGTATTTAACTTGAAATGCGAAGATAGTGTAATAATGTGTAACAACCAAGAACGAAAAATATCGCAAACTTATTGTGTATGGAAATTTGGCCATGAAAATTAATGTTTTTCATTTTATTTAAATATTTAAAGTTGAAGTTGAGTTTGATTTAAAATATTTTTAATTTTATTTAAAATATTTAAAGTTGAAAATTAAATACTTTTAGTCCGCAAACTATCTTTCTCGTTCACCTCTCTCCTCTTACTGTCTCTTCTCTCTCGCTCGTCTTTCTCACTATATATCTGTATTTAGAATGTATCTAATATTTAAGTACATGTATATAGTGTCCTCTTTGTCTATGTATTTGTATTTTAGAATATATCTAACATCAAAAATACACGTATCTAATTTTTAATATATGTATTTAACTTGAAATATGAAAATAATGTAATAATATGTAAACATTTCAAATTATAGAATGAACTAGTACTTATAAATAGGAATATTCATATATTTAGGTAGTTTTTTCCTAGTATAAATTGAAAATCGACTTGTCAGGGCTAAAACGGATAAACACCATACTATAAGATAAAAACAAACTGATAATGATGCTCTTCCTTTTTTCCTCCCATAGTCAAAAACATTTGTCTTAAAAAATCATCAAGCTTTAAGACTTCAATTTCTGTTTTGATTTTTGCACATTCATGTACTCAATCTGTCATTCAACTACTGGGAATTCAATCAAATCAAATATTTCATGCATAATTTAATTAACTGGGAGTCTCATGCATAATTTAATTAACTGGGAGTCTATGTAATAAAATTCGTATTGAGAAAATAATAATTAAGAATGAAAAATATTACAACAATTGTAGTATTTTATTTCTAGATGAATCTTTTAATTCGCTTTTTCAAATATAAATCCAAGGACTCTTGAACTAGATCTTGAATAATATGAAATTTGATGAATTTGATCTTGACTTGTACTTGAACTCAAAGATTTTTAGGCTTAATCTTGAATCTTATGGTCTTGATCTTGGTTTGTGAATTTGATATAGACTTGAACTTGATCTTAACTTGTTTTAGAATTTGATCTTGACTTGCTTTTGAGCTTATTTTTTAATCTGATGGTCTTGATCTTGATGCGTTTTTGAAGTTGAATGCTTTATTTCTTGGATTCTTAAACTTGTAGCTAATAGAGAAACCTTGTAGCTAATAGAGAAATTTGAGGTGTTTGATTCACAAGCTCTCTCGCTTCTTGTTAGAATTTCGGTGTGATTTCTGAATTATACCCTTATATATAGTTGTAAAATAGAAGAATTATGATGGTTTCAGTTTTTCGTCCAATCAGATTTAAGTGACATGACATAGGAAAAGTGATAGAAATAGGTCTCTTTCTAAGTGACACAACGACATTTGATTGGTTGGAACACGTCACTTGTACACATGGCACATTTTTATTGGTCTTTGGTTGAGATGAGAATGTCATGTCATTTTGACACATGGCATGATCCTATTGGCTTTTTTTGTTTGACTTGACATGCCACATTATTTGACACATGACACCAAATGGGCCTCTAGAATGAGATGATATTGGATTTGGCAAAGTGGGCTCATCTTTTGTAATCCAAATAAATGAATTTAGACTCTTCATTAAATTCATATTTATTAAACTTAAATAATTAGCCTAATTATATTAATCCATAATATTTATTTAAACTAATATATTTTAATTTTAATATAATTCAAATCATTTCATAAAATTTATATTTAATAAACTTTATATTTATATGATAAGATGGAACTTATCTTGTTGGGACGTCAAGCATCAAGGGCTATAAGATTTTATCAATTGATAATTCATTGTTTCTCCTATAAACCTTTGACTTCCTCTTAATAGAAGATATTTAATACCATCATCATCATTATACAAAAATCCATCATTTTAGGCATGTTGAATTTTTTATCTCTAAATTGTCTATACTATCAAGATTATTTTTTCTAAGAAAACAAAAATATGTATACATTGACAACTAAATACATATAGGTCAGCAATAACATGGTGCTCCTCTTCATAATATTCACTTGCTTCATTTTAGTTTGATTATCTAATTTTAACAAAATTATGATCTTCAAATAAAATAAAAAATTAGAAAGAAGCTAATAAGGTAAAAATGAATATAAACACATTAGGCATGTGGAGAGACTTGCAGGAGCAGGAAGTGCCATGTTACTTAGATCTAAATTTTTTAGGATTACAAAATAAAAATATCATGAAATATAGGATAGCAGATTGAGAAAAAATAAGCTGATTTCTTTTACTTTCTAAGAAGGGACAACAATACCATCAAACTATATGACTTACTAAATAAGATTATTTCTTCCTTAATCAGAAATTTTGAGTTCAAGTCTTAAATATAAAAAAAATTATTGATACTGAATATTTTTTCTTGAATATAGTCATACGTGATATAAATCTGAATTAGCTTAGTTTCAATGCGAATAATAAAATAAGGACAAACATGTGTTTAAGAATGTTCTGGAACTTGGGCCCCACTACAACATGATTCTTGTCCTGTTTTATCCAGTTGTACAGTTCTCTATGGTTTAAATAAATGTGAAATAAATTGGTAATACTCCACCATACATTATATTCAGCTAGGCAGGCCAATTTTGTGACACCTAAACCCCTCTCATCACATGCAACTTAAAGACCTTTAGGGTTCGTTTAGTTTTGACTACATGTGATGAAGAGATAAATTATGTTAGAATTAATAATGGTGAAATAATTTATGTTGAGATTATTTATTATTGAATATTTAATTTATTGTATAAATTTTAAGAATATATTGTTTGTTTATAAAAATACTCTTCAATCTATTAGTTTATATATATATTCTTTGCTAGCTTTAATTATTCAATATTTATTTTTAAAATAAATTTTTCATCTTATTTAGCTTAATTATTATCATGTGTACATTTCCTTGATAATACTATATGAATTTAAAATAATTTTTTTTTTGCTTTATTTGATTTAAAAATAGAACTTCCATTTTTAAGTTTATTAAAGTAAAAAAGGATTTATGAAAAATTAAAATATAAAAATATAAGAATTAGTCAATAAAAATTATATCATATAGTGTAATTTTTCAATAGAAATATATGAAGTATCATAAA